>RJWT010049987.1:0-10945 GCA_004365215.1 Cuniculus paca | reverse complement strand
TCTTTCAACGTGTATTTAGGCTTATTTTGTAGCATTTGATATGGTGCATCTAGGTGAACATTCTATGTGCACTTGAAAATAATATTTCTGCAGGGCTTTCATCTAGTCTATAAAATGATATTATGGTTTATATCTTGATTTCCCTCCAAAGCCTCAGGTACTCATAGGTAGGACTTTCAGAGGTGAATGGAGCTAGGGTGTGTGACAATTGGATCAGTCCACTGCTTGTTTTAGCATTGATCTATGTGTGGGCAATGGGAAACCTCACACTGGGTATGGGTGGCACTGATGAATAGGCTCGTAGCCTGGATGGGAAAGGAAGGCTCATGGCTGCCGCTTCCTGCTTGCCCTGCCTTAGACTATTTCCGCTCTTCCATACCACTCTGCCTTGGAGCCAGCCAATGAGGCACTGAAACCTCTACAAATTGTGAGCTAAAATAAACCTTTCTTTCTTTAACTTTGGGTGTCAGGCATTTTGTCCCAGCAGCAAGGAAGTAACTAACATGATATAGGTCAAGAGGATTGATAGTGTTTGGATATTCCTGTAATTCCTTGCTTTATCAATTATTGTCTGCTGCCTACTTATTCTATCGACTACTGAGTGAGGAAGGTTAAGATCTCTAACTACAATTATGAATTTGTCTAGTTCTTTCTTTAGCTCTGTCAGTTTTTGCTTCATATATTTTGAATTTCTATTTTTAGGTTAATATACATTTATCATAGTTGTGTCTTCTTGATGAGAAGACCCTTTTATCATTGTGAAGTATCTGTCTTTATCTTCAATATAACTCCTTGTTATGTTATCTGTGTCTGACATTAACATAGCCATGTTAGTTTTCTTATGCCTATACTTTGAATGGAATTTTTTCTGTCTTTTTGCTTTTATCATAATTTTAATGCATGAGTCTTGTAGAAAAAAAAAAAGTTAGGTCTTGCTTTTGCATCCAGTCTGAAAATTTTTGTCTCTTTAAAGAAGCCTCAGGTTATTTTTAATGTAATTCCTGATAAGATTGGGTTTAAGTCTAGTATCTTGCTATACGTCTGCCATTTGTCTATCTGTCTTCATAGCTCTCTATTTGCTCTTTGCTATTTCTTGTTGGGCAAATCAAATAATTTTTGATATTCCATTTAATTCCAGTATTGAATTTTTAGTTTTTTCTCTAAAATATACATTATTTATTAATGGCAGTTTATTTAGAATTTATAGTATATTTAGAATTTATTTATATTATTTGTTTAGTTATTTTTTATTTAATTATTTATAACATTTTTATTATATTTAGAATTTATGTTATATCACTTCATATAAAATACCTGGAAAATGATTTCATTACATCTATGGCCTTGATGTTACTCATATAGCTTCCATCTAGCACACAGTAGGAACATAATAAATATTTATTAAATAAATGGATAACTTAAGGCCAGGGTGAAATATTTAATAAGAGAAGGGAAATGCCACATTATAATGCGAACCACAGTTAATCTTGCTTTGTTCCCTAAGTCTAAGATTAGTGGTATTTCCGTGGCTTCATTGACACCATCATTTTCAATTAAATGCCCACTCAGTGTCTAGAGGCTATGGCTGTGGCAAAGTGCGAAGGGCAGTAAATTTCAAGCAAGGACTCTACTGTAAGTTACAGAAACAAGTCAAACAGGTTAAAACTAAAAGTAAGTTACAGAAGGGCAGATTTTATAAATGGGAAATTTAGGAATATTGCATTCAAGGGATCAAATAATATTAAAGCTCTCTTTATCTTTCTTTCTCGTCTCTCCCTCTCCTGTTTGTCACTACAGTAGTTTTTTCCGTGTTGGCTTCATTCTGTCGGCTGGAGGTGGACTCCTCTCACGTGCTAAGAGTGATGCTTTCTGTAAAGTCCAGGCTTACTGTTTTTTTCACTTTAGCCAAATAACAGGATTCTGATTGACTTAGCTTGGGTAATATGACCTTCCCTGAACTAAACGTTATATACCTAGGAATTTTATAGTGTAATTGACAAAAATGAGTCATGAGTTCTCTTGCTGGTTGGTGAGGGAATAACTGACATTCCTAACAAAATCTCATAGAATAAAGAGAAGTCCCTGCAAGGATTCTGAAGAAGGCAAGCAAAAAATCTGTTAAGCAGACAACTGACTACACCAGACTATTATAATCTGTTTAAAATACAGTCCTGGCTCCACTATCTTCTAAATGAGTTTAGCTAAATCATTTCCCTTCTTCAGCTTCATCTTCTCATCTGCATGAGGATCTTGGATCTTTCTTCTATCTCTAACACAGGAATCAATATAAGTGTCTCTCAACAGTGGAATGAATAAATTATATGCTTGTAATACAAATATAAGATAATAATGAAAATGAATTAACCGGTTACCTATGTCAACATGGATAAATCTTAAGATGTAGTGTTGAACATAAATACAACTTGAAAAGGGCTATCTATGGTATTATACCACATAAGTAAAATTTTAGAATACCAAACAAAAGTATAAAAGCATAAGTTGCACAAAATTTAGGAGTGCATCTGTTGCTGTGGAGAGGGAAATAGGAACGGGAGGTGATATGGGTACCTGGGGCTTCAACACTATCTGCAAAATTTTTAAAATATGAAAAATATGGCTGAATTTTATTATTTGACAACAGTGTCTAGGCATGGCTATTTGCTATGTTGTATGCTAAACTTTTCTGTATGCTTAAAATGTTTTAAAATAACAACTTCAATGATTGTCACTGTAATAGTATTCACTGTTCCAGGTACCCATTGCTGAATAACTTTATTAAGCAACTTATTTAAACTATACTATACTATACTATACTATACTATACTATACTATACTTCTTGGAAGACTGGGCTTCTTGCCACGTGGGCCTCTCTATTTGTTTGTTTGAGTATCATCAAACTTTGTGCAGATGACTCAGTTAGTGATCCAAGAGAAAGAGAAAGAAGAAAGGTACATACCGTCACTTCTGTTACATTGTCAGAGAAGTTTAGTGCATAAATCTTCTATAAATTTCAGGTAATTCAATATGAAAATGCACAAGTTTGCTCAAGTTTGCTCAGTAGCTTTCTCAAGTTCAGAGCAGGGAATAGAAGGGCCTGGATTTAACCCCAAGCAATCTAGATCTAGTCTTGGCATCTGCACTCTTAACTAGTTTTACTGCCTTTCAAAAAATAAATTGAGAACATCCCCGGATAGCTACATACTCAGGTACTAGATACTATGAAGCATAAGAAAAGTATGCAGACAACTGTAGGATTTAAGACAAAGAAGGCTTCTCAGTGGAGTGATAAGGAGGTTCAGTGGCAGAGAAACACAGATTCAGGGCTCTGAATTGCAGGTGGAGACTAGCAGGACTCTTGGCAAGGGTCAGGAGAAGAAATATACAAGGCAAGGAAAGAGTATAAACAGTTTGGGAAACTCTGAGTCACTGCACAGGTGATTAAGAGAAGCCAACTCTAGAACTGTGGGATGCGGTGCCCTGACAGAGGCTAAGAACTCTAGTCCAGGGCTCAGGAAAATAGGAGTTCAAGGAAGAGTGTGGTACCTTCCAGCTGAGCATTAGGAAAAATAAGGGCAAACTCACCAATGGAGGCAGGAGCGTGATAGTGGGAAACCAACCAGGAGACCATGTAGTAGAAGGGAGGGAATGTGGGTGGTGGCTGCGAAGTGAACAGGTGGGAGGACAGTGCAGCAGCAGCAGCAGCAGGAGGATAAATGCCTTTATACCAGCTATCTCATGCATTTCTCACCACAGCATTACAGGGTCAATACTGCAATGCCCATTTTGTACATAAAGACACCTAGTCCTATGATCTGCTCTCTGGGGCTTGTTTCCTGGTGGTGAACTCTTTTGCTGTGGAAGGAAAATGAAATCTATGATAGCCGCTTTCTGTTGGTTCTTCCAAACTTGCATAATGTCTGAGAACTTCCCTGCAATGACCTAAAAAAAATCTTCCTTGCTACTAAATATAAACCAGTGAAATTACTCGTTATTAGATAGCTCCTGCCTTTAAAAAAATCTACAGATAGATTTCTGGAATGGTGAAGTAAGGAACAAAATAGCTTCATTTTTTAAAAAAGTAAATGGTGCCATTAGAGGTGGCTAATGCATTCAAATTCCCCAAAAGGAGCTCACCTCAGGTAGAACTGTGGAGTTGGGGAGTTGTCTTGGATGTGTTGTGTCTCTGCCCAGGGACTCCTAGGAAGAGAGCTGGTGCTTCCGAGGTGTTATTCCTGCAGTAATTTTCATTACCAGCTTTTTATCAGGGGGCAACTGGAGGCCAAGACCATGAGAAGGTGGGTAGGAAAGAGGTTTGCCTTCAAGTTGCTAGTAAGAAGGTGACAACTGGGCACAGGGAACCTTCATGACTTATGGTTACCACATTAAGTTGTTGTCAGTTTGCCTGTCAATGGATCATGGGAAAAAAGTTAACTTTGATGAACCCTAGGGGACCATTGCAAATAGATGGGGAGTGGCCACCAGTGTAGCTGAAATTGAGGAAATACAGTCCATGGGACAGCGGAGTGGGAGAAGTTGGCCTTGTAATACTCTTAAGAATGTCTAGTGCTTGGTGAGTGTTTACTCTGTATTAAGGTGAAGTAGGTGGAGAACAGAAACGAGCATGGTTTTATATATGAACCTCAAGAGGAAAGTCACTGAGGATAGATTCTCCCAATTGTTGACACTTACTAGCAGGGATCTAATGCTTCTCATTGGGGCAAATATATGGGGTGCTCTAGGGTGAGGAGTAGCAGAAATTTATTTATTTTACTATATTTAATAATTCTCCTGAGCAATGTCAAGGAGGCACACTACTGCTACTCCACCATTGAGTAATAACTACTATTTGCTATCTGCTTGCTATTGATGGCAGGATGTGATTAGTAAGAAGCTAAGTGCTTGGTAATAAGCTATGTGCTTTTGCACTGATGTATTATGTTTATTCTCATGACAACCTATGAGGTAGGTTACAATGATGCCTAACATGGGGGTGGAAACTGAGGCTAATTATGTACTCACTTGAGCTAGCCTCTCATGATAAAGATAGACTCTTCTCAAGCTCAAAGCAGACACATGGGATGACCACAAATTTCTGTGTGATTTATATATTTGTAGGAGATTTAATAAGGTATAACATTTTTCATGTACTTGCTTAACTACTGATCATCTGCACTGAAAATATTAAAATTATATCAAATTACCTTTGTCCTCAGAAAGTCTGGGTTGGACAGTTACTGGTTTGGGTGGGGGCAGAGGAGGATAATGCCTGTAAGCAGGGGATCAGGCATTCACTTGCTTCCTCCCCTAACTCCTCAACTATAACTTCAGCATCTTAGACTTCTGTGGTTTCCACAATACCATCTTCCTTCCATTTTTAGTCCTAAAATTCAGATTCAATCACATTTCCTTCCTATTAAGAAACTTTCAATTGTTCCTTCATATATGACACATTTTAGGTAGCTTTTCATGGTCTGGTCATAGCCTGCATAATCGGTATACATTCAACTTCGTACCAAGAATAATTTTAAATATTCAAAAATAATTTAATACATTAAAAATTGGAAGTGAAATGTTTTACTTAAATTATATTCTGCTTCAAACCTTTCATGTTTGAGGCATGCATCATAATTTGGAAAGTACATTCACATATATTATGTCATTTGAAGTTCATAGCAACCATAAAAGGTAGGGAAGCAGGTGATTATTCTGCTTAAAAATATATTAAAAATATATTTCTGTATTTTTATGATGAACTTTTAATTTTAGGATAGACTTAGATGTACAGAAAAGTTTAAAGACAATAAAAGTTCTCAATCCTCCATACCTGTTTTCCTCTGTTATTAACATTTTGCATTTTTTAAAGTTTATTTTATTTTATTTTATTTTATTTTATTTTATTTTATTTTATTTTATTTGTACTGGGGATCAAACTCATGACCTTACGCTTACCAGGAAAGCACTTGAGCCACTGAGCTAAATCCCCGGCTAACATTTTGCATTTATGTGGCACATTTGACACAACAGTGATTCAGCACTGATACACTAGTACTAGTTGAAGTGCCTATTTTGTTCTTCAGATTTCCTTGGTTTTTACCTAATGTGCCTTTTCTGTTTCGGAATTCCATCCAGGAAATCATAATGCAGTTATTTATTCTATCTTCTTGGGTTTCTGTTGGTTGTAAGGGGTTTTCATATTTTCCTTACTGTCTATTTTAATGATCTGTATAGTTTTGAGGAGTATGGGCTGAGTGTTTTGGAGAGTGATACTTAGTCGAGATTTTTCTAATAATTTTAGTGTTTTCGGGAGGAAAACCACAGGAAAGAAGCTCCTTCTTCAGAATATCAAGGGAATGGTACACACTATCGAGATGGTTTATCACTGCTGATGCTAATGCTGATCACTGCCAATATGCTTTACTTTCTATACCACCCCCTGGAGGAAGTCATTATCACGGCCCTTGTGTAAGGAGTGGGCTGTTAGGCTACACCTCCTTGATGGCATCCATGTAAATTATTTAAACTTCTGCAAGGAGTATTGTCTCTTTCCACTTCTTTATTCATTTAACCATTATTTTTATAAGTATTTTTTTATACCTTGGATCATACTTAAATACTACTTTCTTATTTTGTTACCCAAACTGTACCAGCTCTGGTCTTTAGGGGTCCTTTCAGTTGTTTCTGTATTTCTTTAACAGACTCATCTCCTATGTTCTCTGTCCCGCTCCTAGGATCAGTCATCCTCAGGGAGCCGTGGTTTCCTTTGTTGGAGAATGGCATTAGAAACCAAGGTCTAAGTAAGCACTGGCATGGTTGTTGCTGTTGGTCCTCTCGGCTCTAAGCTGATCAGTGCTATTTGGTGTGTGAGAGTGGTGAGTGTCTCAGTTACTTTCTCATCACTGGAACACAATACCTGATGCCCACAGTTTAAAGAAAGAAAGGTTCATTTTAGTTCACAGTTTGTGGAGTTCTCAGCCCATAGTCAAGTGGCCATGAAGTAGGGCAGCTTGGCGGAAGAGACTTGTTTATAGCAAGGCTACAGCAGGAAGCAGAGAGAGATCAAGAGAGAAGGGAGGGGGAACACACCCCAGTGACCCACCTCCTCCAATCAAGCGTCACTTCCCAAATCACATTTAGCTCTAAACTCATCAGTGGAGCAATTCACTGGTGAGTATCACATCCCTATGATCCAATCACCTCCCATGAGCCCCACTTACGAGTGCATGAGGCTTTGGGAGGGGACATCTAGATAGTAAGATTTGGCGGGGGGCATCTGGAAAGTAAGATAGGAGATTGTTGCCTATGCATGAAGACAACATGTCCAAGAGTCTCAGAGACTATAAATATACCTCCAGCAATTTTCTGTCTAGTAAAACAGCTTCTGCGTTCCCTCTTGTGAGTTTGTCCTTCTGAAATGCCTTCTTTTCTCTCCCATCAGAGTTGATGTTTCTTCCCCTGTGCTCCACTGGAGTTTGCTAACTCCTCCAGGGAGCAGGTACCACAACATGGCATGTCAAAGTTAGTTACCACATGCCTGTTCTTCTGCCTCACATGGCTCGGCTAGCATACCTAGTGAGTGCTTCATAAATGTTGGCTGAGCCGTTCTCACAAGTATAGACAATGTGTGGACTGAAATGGGAAGGATGAGGGAGCTATGAAGAGGATACCTATTAGGAGGCCTGATGTTTCCCTACTACCCCCTTCCCTCTTCCCATTCAGAGTTCTTCCTTTAGGTTAAGATTCCTAGCATTGTCCCTAGAGACAGGACTATAGGGCCCTCAAACACACCTAGGCAAGGGTTTCTACCCATGACTGCATGTTAACAACATCTGGGACCCTGTCAATGAATGACGTCTTCCCCCAACTGCCACTCCAGAAATTTAGTTTCAGCATGTTTAAAACGGAGCAGATGATCTGTGTCTAATATACTGGGAAAAGTTAGTGAGGCTGAAGCCGGCAGTGTGTATGCAGTGATTCTTGTGAAATATGTTTCCAATGTGGAATATCAAACTGTTCAAAAATTCTGGTAGAACCTGTATCTCTTTTCATTGTGGACATACAAAGTAACTAGAGGAGGGCATGCTGGGTATGGTGGCACAGGCCTGTAATCCCTGCACTTGGGAGACCTGAGGCAGGAGGATTGTTGCAAGTTCAAGACCAGCCTGGGCTACAAAGTGAGCCCAAGACCAGCCTGAACTGCATAATGAGACTCTGTCTCAAAGACCAAAAAAAAAAAATGGTGGAGGGTGGGTGTAGAGAAGAGAGAGAGAGGGAGAGAGAGTGTCTGAAGAGCCTCTTGGATACTTTTCAGGGTTATCACCCCAAAACTACAAGGTTAACCTGGACCAAACTGAGCTGAAAAGTGACAGTTTAGAGTTTGATAACTGGACGCTCCACCTGGTCTCAATGCTCAAGATTTACTTGAAGGTCCCTTAATCCTGTGATTTGAGGCTGAGAAATATGTGGAAAACAAAGAACTCAGCAGGCTTTGGTCTGTCAGTCACTGCAGCTGTCCCACATTTGCCCAGTAATGCTGCCTTGCTTGTCTTCCACAAGCCAAAATTGTTCTACAGAAGCCTGTTTTCTAGTACAAGTAAATTCTTGCTGTCTCCTTATAAGTATATTTATGAAAGATCTTCCTTCTTCCCCATCTTCTTTTACTCTGTCATTTTCTTTCTCTTTTCTCTCTTTATCTTTTCCTTTCTCCCTCATTCTCTCCCTCACTCCCTTCCTTCCTCTCACACAATTCATTTGAACTAAATGCATTGGTTGAAAAGAATAAAATTTGAATTTTAGAATATATTAAAAATTGTACAGGTTTTTAACTATATTTATGACACAAACACAGCTGAAAATAGATTGATGGAAATGTTGATAGGATGAGTTTTTTCAAAGTTAATGATTACGGAAGGCCAGTATTGTATTTAGTTTTGCCACATTGCTTCTGGTTACTTTTAAACTCTTTTTCATTATAAAAATATACTCCTCCCCTTATAGCCTTTATTTTGTTATTTTGCTTAACAAGATGATATTTCTTCATAGGAAATATAACCATGTTAGTCCTGCTCAAAATGAGCATATAGCATATTAATCATTGTGATGATGATCGTAATGACAATAAAATCAGTGTTTTTATGTGCTTGCTGTGTGCCAGGTACTTGATATGTATTGCCTTATCCAACCCTCAAAGGAACCTTACTTATGAAGTTGGTAGATCTCATTACTATTTCCATACTCACAGAAGTTAAATAACCTGTCTAAAGTCAAACTAAGTGGAAGAGTTGGCTTGATGCTAAGACATCTTAGACTGTGCTTTGAGTATTACTCAGTAGAATCTCCAAGGACTCATATAGGTGCCAGATACACAGTGATAAAGAAGATGATGACAGAAAAATTTTTTCCAGAGGAAGAAGAAATACAAAATGCCCAAACTTTTCTCCAGCTTTCGATGCTACTTTAGTGAATTAATTATGGAGACTCCCGCTTAACTAAAATGTGCCCTTTATTTCATAGTTGGCTACATTTAAAGTAACATCAGTAAGGATATAGTTACTTTTGAAAAAGAAAAAACAAAACAAAACAAAACAAAACAAAAGCAAAAGCAAAACTAAAGCTTTTGCAAACCCACTATTTTTAACCAGAGTCATTATTCTGGCACCAAGTCCCCTTAAGCCTGCAACTTTCCATTCTGTGAAACATTTTTCCTTCCCATTCTGGTTTCAATATGCTTTTGAAGGGTTCAAATAATTTGGAAACCCAGAAACTTGGCATGACCCTGTGGGACTCTGTTGACTTGATGAGAAGAGAAACAGGAAACCAGTCACACAGAAAGCTCTCATGCCTGGCTGATTCTATCCATACCATCTTCTTATCTTATGAACTCTTTGAAGAGTCTGCCAGGGTAGTCACTTCGCAGAAATTTGTTTTCCCATGCTTCATTTTTTATGCATATGGAATGAAAACTATTTCTGTCATTTTTGACTTTTTTTTTGAACATTATGCTTAATTTTAGATTAAAAAATGGTATGAGGAGGAAGCTATAGTCTGGCAATATCATTGTATCAGTCCTTTTTTTTCAGCTTTTAAAATTTTTTATCAGTACATGTTTATAGTACATAATGATTGCATTCATCCTGGAGAGTTGGTGCATGTGCATAACACATCTTTTTAAAAAGTTTTTTAAAATTTTATTTTAGAAAGCAAAACAGAAAGAAAGCATAGAAATAATATAGAATTTCAAACAAAACAAAACAAAACAAAACAAAACAACAGTAAGAAATCAACAGTAGTTAATATATTCCATCCTGTTATCTTAGAGGTAGTTGTTCAGGTTACAAGATCTAGGCATAGAAAATGATCAAACAATCAAACAATGACAGCACAAATTGTTCTTTTTGATGAACAGAGATTAGTAGTATAGTTATCTTGCACATATATACATACATACAGTTATATGTGTAAACCTGCATACATACAATCTTTTCCTTTCTTCCATTTCTCCTTTCCCCTATCCCAGTTGTTCTTTCCTTTTGAGCACTTTCTTTCTCTTTCATTATTATAATATCTATTGTGCATTTTGGATCTTACTGCTCCTTCAGTTTATTATTATTATTATTTATTTTTTATGCGAGGGAGACAATACAATATTTACAAATGTGAGTGATTTATTTTATTTATGAGTATAGTTTCAGGTTGCCTCCATTTACCTATAAAAGCCTCAAGATTATCTTTTTGTAATAGCTGAGTAATATTCCATTGTATAAAAATACCACATCTTTTTTATCCATTCTGTGGTTGATGGGCATTTGGGTTGTTTCCAAGATTTGGCTATTACAAATTGTGCTGCTATAAACATGGGTGCACATATATTGCTGTGGTATGATGATTTTAATTATTTTTGGGAAGATACCCAGAAGGGGAATAGCTGGGTGGAATGGGACCTCCAAT
>RJWT010049986.1:0-10917 GCA_004365215.1 Cuniculus paca | reverse complement strand
GAAAACATTATGTAGGACAATTAACTGTTCTGGTTAATTGAGGACTTTTTGGCTCCTCTTTGTTTCAATTGTTATTTAAAAACTTTCTAAAATGTAGCCCAGCATTTTCTTAAGTAAATTCTGCATAGAGAATAAATTAGTTTGATGATTAGTATCATCATTTGAAATACTGACTTATAAGTGGCATGGTGACATAATAACTGAAGAGTTGGCAAACATTTTCAGGTAAGACACATTTTAGTTTTGTGGGTCTCATGGTCTCTGTGGGGACTACTTAATTCTGTTGCTGGCAACAAGAAGTCATAAAAAATAATCAGACAAATGGAAATAAAAGTACACAAATAGATGTTAGGTTGAATTTGGCCCTTCTGGCTACAGTTTGTGAGAAGTCGTCATTAGACTCAAGAACGACACCTGAGGTATCACAGGATCTCAGTAAGTGCCTATTAATAAAGAAAATTAAACAGGTCAGATAAAAACTATTATCAAAAAGACAGTATCAAATACAGATTTATATTTTCAAAATGAATGCTATTTTTATTTAAATTATCACCTTATCATGGTTTAACTTGCTGATAATTAGGATAAATTCATTCTAATTCAAATATTCTGTGAAATTTTGTTGAGTTAGTCAGTGCTATGTAACATATTTTGTCATCCACGATAATATCCAGAATTAAAACAAAACAGACAAACAAAAGAAGTTAAATGATTCATTCTCCATGTCCCCAGGTGGTTCTCAAGTTCTGAGGGGCGAAGAACTCCAAAAGGGTGATCCCAAAACAAGTCCAAGGTGTCACTTCTGGGACTAGTGATTACCAGTAGCCAACGCTTCCACACTTAATGGCAGTAGACATGAGAAAATGCCAGTGATTTCCATAGCACCATTTCCCTCTTCTACATGAGCTTCTGGATCAACTTAGGAAAAAATTCAACCTAGAACATATGCTTTCTTTGAAAATGTATTACTGTTTCACATTGTGTTTTTAATAATTGGATCATGAATTTAAAACTGTTTTTAGAGGTTATTCTTAAGTGCTTAAAAATTTCTTCATTTATCTAATTTACAATTCAGTAGATGGATAACATTTAAGTACATCTAAAAGCCAATCCAAAAATATTGCTTCCTCAACATAGCACGTATGGTGTGGTGATGAGATCAGTAATTAAGAGAACAAAAGTCAAACCAATTACCCTATAATTATTAAAGAAAAAAAAATAAACTGGCTGTAAATATGGAGTGGACCACCTGCTTTAATAGTATTATGTTGTGAGCTTCTTCTGGTCTTGTCCACAAGATAAACACTATAGCTGCCAGACAAGGAGAAAAATGAAATAAATGACAGTAATTTGCAATTTATTCCTTGTAAAGTAGCTGGGTGCAGAAAGGCTGCTGGGTGAATTTATTTCATCACTTGACTTTTATTCTGCTAGTTGATCTTGATTGATTGTGGAGTCTCAGTCCTGGTGTTCTCATATTCAGTGCATACACATGGCTGCAGCATTTCTAAGTAACACTGTGCACTGTGATTAAACATATGATTCCATTACTAATGGCTTATGAAGAAATCACTTAAATTTAAGGCTACATTAATTTTTTTTAAATCTCTAATTCATTAGTTAAATTGTCAGAGATTTTTTAAAAGAAGCATTAAGGAAGTAAAAATATACCAAGATATTTCATCTGGGTAGAAATGGCACACTATTTTAAATTGATCGTTTCCACTTCTTTCCACATAAGTGTCACAAGCAGAAAAGCTCTTCAGAAGTGATTTTCTCCTACAGGATAGCATCCTCAGTCTTTCCTCAGTAGTGCCTGCAGCATTTCCACCACGAGACACAAATTATGGTTAAAAGGCGGTGTATTTATTCAGTCAGTTAAAAAGTTTAGTCCTCCAGAGTGTAACCCAAATGAGAGTATCATGGACAGAAGTTAAACGGGCTATCATACATAATTATGAGCAGAATATTCTAGAAAATCAGTTAAGAACTAACTGATAGTAAATTTAGAGTTAGGACAGGAAATCTGAGCAAAATCCATGTTGAAGAGAAACTGTCTTGGAATTGTTACAAAGGAATCCTTAAGGATTCAGAGTTTTGTCCAGGAGTGAATAGCAGGTGGTCCCTCATCCCTCTGCCCAGTGGCGGACTCTCCCCATCAACAAAGGAGAAGCTCATCGCAGCAAAATCTACTCGTCAGAATTCCACCTGAGATTACTTCAGATGCCACCCGAAGTAACTCTGCCTATGTGTGACTGACACAAAAAGACATGTATGTAAATAAGGTCCTTCATTCATGTTATTATATGCATTTCATTTAAAAATACTGGCTATATGACACCTGCTTTTTGACAAAAAAAAAAAAAAGTAGCTTCAGAAACAAAATCCTAGAAGAATGCCTTTCAGATGCAGGCATGATAGGAATTATGATAGTAGGAAGCCCAGACAAGTGGATGAAGGGAAGTGTGTTGAGGAACAGCAACAGATTGTTTCGGGAGCTGCCAACCTTCACTCATGAGAGAGGTAAATAACACTATTTTCTGTGTCTCAGTTAACAGCAATTGGGGCTGTTGTGGATATGCAGCTGGTAATCTAGTAAACCACATCAGGTCTGGTAGTGTTTATTAAATGGAATTAAAAGTTTTTCATTTCAGATACAAAAACAGGATGCTTGCTTTTTAGGACTTTTTGGTTGAAGTAAGAATACTATCCCACATGGCTATTTGAAATGCAGCCATGTCTGTTAATAGAAATATCACTAAATGCAACTCAGTTTGTTTTTTTTTAATAGAGGATACTTACTAAACTTTTATGAATGACAGCTTCTTTTCCAGAAGAATGGCATCTTTCATTGAAAGAACTACAAATGGTCTTTGACTTACAATTGTTCTACTCAGGCTTTCTTAACTTTATCGTAATTGTGAAAGCAGTAAGGCATTCATTAGAAACAATAGTTCAAGTTTCAAATGTTGATCTTTTCCTGGGCTGGTGATAAGCAGCACAATGCCGTCTTTTCATACTCTGTATTGCCAGGGAATCTCAGCCCTTGATTATCAGGGAGAGACAATCAATACTCTACAGCATGCTTTGGTGCTAACTTATGATGTTCAATAGGCTAGATGTATTAAATGTATTTTTCAACTTGGGACATTTTCAACTTATGATAGGTTTAAAAATGATAATAGTGGTTATTGATAACAGGAATGATTATGGGTGATTTAAAATTGTCTTTATACTTGCCAGTATTTTCCAAGTATTATGCAGTGAGCATGTATATAGTTAAGTGTCACAGAAAATAACCTTTTATAGATGCAGGAAAATTTGTTTTATATTTTCTTCCCTAGTCTATAATATAATAAGCTGGTGAAGAGAAAAGAGAATTACTATACTAGTTTTCAGGATGTGATTTATATCGCCAAAATCAATCCAACTTCCTTAGCCATGGATGTTCTGCCTTCTTAAAATGTATGCAATACAAATACCTTAAAGATCTTAAAAATACCTTAAAACAAGCTTAGTGCAAATACCTTAAAGACCATCGTTAGAAGCATCATACCTGTTAGAAAATCCAGTGTTGCAACTTTTGAGATCTGGTGTTGAGTAGTGGGTTGTTTTCAATTTTTTATGTGCTGAACTAAATAATTCAGACTGAGAGCAGACTGTAGGAGATGTGTTTACTTTGTTAGATACTTGAGTTATATAGTTTGTTCTCTCCTTGGAGGGGTGCCGTGTATCACTAAAACAAACGTTTGTAGGAAGAGAGTTTTGAAATTCCCCATCTGGTGTCTGGGCTTGGCTTTCTTTTCTTTGCAAAGTGCAGGATTTATTGCTAAAATCAGTGAAGACAAGAGTTGTAGTTCCAAACACAGTTTTCCTGTTGACTTTCACTTCTGTATGTGCTTTCCCAAAGCTATTACAAGGGTACTTCACTAAGTTGTGAAAGACTATAGAATTTTCTTCATTCTTGAATAATGAATCTGAAAGGAGAGAGAAGTTATTCTGCAATATTCCTAAAAATATATTAACTACTTGAAACATTTTTATCTGATCAAAAAAATTTAGTTTCCTATGTCTGTATCTATGTCTATATCTATATACTAATGTGGGATTAGTCAGCTTGGACAAGTTATAATTAATCATCTTCTAGTTAGGAAGTAGAGAATTATTTAAAATGCAAAGGTGAACAATTTATACATACCCAGAGATGAGGTTAACAAAGACTTGTATTTGCTTGGATTATGTTTAAGCATTTAAAAGTTAATCAGCTATCAGCTTTGTTAATATTAGGCAAAGCATTAAAGGGATAGTAATTAAGAGATGATGTTCCATAAAAGTTAGACAACTCCGCGTGGACTACCAAGAATGTTTTTATGAATAAGACAGTAAAAGGCTTAAGAGAAATAAAGATGCATTAAAAAGACTTAGTATTTATTAAACATGTTTTAACAAAGTATTCTAGAGTTATGGAATCTGTACTGTATTTTAAACTGCAGTGCAGATATATGTCTTTCATTCTCAGACAAAGTAACTAGAAAACAGTTTGTGAGACATGTAAAGGCATTTCAGAATGTTGAAATAAATGTGGAAACTGAAGACTGTGGTTTTATGAGGGCTTTTTCCGTTGAATGATCATAAAGAAGAAGGAAAAGAAAGAAATAGGAGGTGCAGTCCCTTTGGCTATTAGAAAATCTGTGCAAGGGGCGATGCCTGGCTTGCAGGCCCAGGGAACAAAAGACAATGTGACAGTGTATAAAATGTAGGGGTCCATAAGTCAAGAATGAACTTTCTCATCTCTAATTGAAGAAAGAAATAACACTTTGAGAACACAATAGAAGCTGCATCAATGAGATGGTTTCTTAATCACAGGTTTCCTCTGAGGTTTTGCATTCTCTGAACGCATGAAATTGTGAGCTATAAAGAGTTATTTTGAAGGATTTCAATGAAATCAGTACAATTGTCTGGGTAAAGATTTTAATAACAAGGGGTAGGAAGGATAAAGAAGAGAAAAAATTCAGCATTTTTCAATTCCACCTGCAAAGATATTCTTACAGAAATCCTCCCTTTCAATTTATGAAACACTTGGACTGAATAACAAACTCGAAAGTTGCTGAAATCTGCATAAAACAAAGCTTTATTGAATAATTCATTAGAAACAGTAGAGAACAGATGCGATCATCTCAGTTTTTTGAGATACAAAGACACACACTGTTTTAGCACAAGCATGTTTTACCTCCCTGTTAAAAAAATATTTTCAACAGAATACCAGCATGGTTTACATGCAAAAGCAAGCAATTCCTTTACACCTTAGAGAAAGAAAGTACTTAGTATGAAGACTGAGTAAGAAATATACCTGATTTGGTGTAATTAATCACTTTACAAGTGGATGTAAAATTAAAATCCAGTCTTACCAACAGGCTTTGAGGTGAAGCAAGCATCACATGTCTCAGCAGAAGGCTTATTTACTAGGGTACAGACCAAACAGGTCCATTGCTCTTCTGATTTCTGACCCACTGAGTCAGTCAGATGGTCCCTCCTGCTAGATGTCCAATTAATTATAGTATTTCTAGTGGGCAGCTTGCTAGAAAATAATTTTAAAAATTAATAGGTATGATTGACTTATTCTTACACATTCTGAGTATTTTAGAAACTATTACAGAACCATTAATATCCCAATTCTATTTCCTATTGCTTATGTCATGAAAAACTATTAGATAACTTTTATCTTGAGTCCTGCTGACTTCCAGTAATTTAGATATACATAAAAATGTTTACTTAAAGAACAGTTTTTTAAAACAGACTGAAAGTATTTGTTGTAACCAGGAGGAAGCATTCTGCAAGTAATATTTTAGGTAAGTAGTACTCTTCAAAGCAAAACTACACTACGATTAATCAACTAAATCAAGAAAAGAAAATCTATGCAGAAATAAGAGCATTGACAATACAGTTAGAAAAATTTTACATTACTTTATGACCTTGAAAAGAAAATTCTAGAAACTTTAACGTTTCTTTATGGTATTTACTAATCACTTTTCAATTAGCTGAACTATAATGATAAAAAATTATCTTTGTGCTAGTTCTCTTCGTATAAAACTATTTCATATTTTCTAATAATTAGTAGATACCTAGTTATTAGGTTAGTAAGCAAACCATAAAACCAACCCTGGCCTTTGGCCACAGATGTAAATCAAAGGAGTTCTTCATTGGCCACTTATTGTCATACAGAATGCCTTTCTAGAGATCTGATACAGTCCTGCTCTCAACTGCACACGTGGTGGTCTGTAGAACACTTCATGTCGGTAAGCAATCATGGCCATGTTAGGACTCCTCTCATGGTTCTAAACATTAATAGTGAAAAAAGTCCTTCCAAGTAAAGCTATGTATCTTACATTTCAGAACATGAGTTCTTTGGCTCTCAAAGGCAGTCTTGACTTCTGTAACATTTTGCTCCTTACATATAATTATGCCAGTTTTTAAAAAGCAGACTTGTCTGGTAAAATAACGAATAGCATAAGAAAATCTGAAAGTAAGATGCATCTCATTATGATTCTCTTATCTTTACTACCTTGACTTTTAATGAGCTCAGTATTTCTTATTTCTATGGAACACCAGACCTTCTATAGAGTTTGTTTCCCTGACCTAATTCCTGTCCTTTACTAACTCTGAAAGGGAACATGATGTATTTATTCAAACAAACACAACTTAAATGACATTCACATTTCAACTTACTCCAACTTTTCACTATTTTCTTCCTCTTCTGTTCTATAGATGTCACTAATAAGCTTTATTATTATTGTTCTTTTTCCAGCAATGGGTATTGAATCCAGGGTCTCACACATGCTAATCAAATCCTCTACCATCGCCTTATAAAACAACTATCTTTATTTTATTTTTGAGTCAGGGTCTTGCTAAGTTGCCCAGGTGGGTTTGAACTTGTGATCCTCCTGCCTAAGCCTCTTGAGTATCTGAAATTTGACCTGTATGCCACTATAACCTGGTCTACAGTTATTAATGTTGGTGAATATGGAGGGTTTGGAAACACTTTCCTAACTTCCATTTCTTAACAATGAACTCTCCAATCTGTACTGGATAAGTAACTGAAAACTCAAACTTAATATGCTGTAGTAGGCTACAAAATTTGAGTTATTGCAGGTATAATTAAGGGTTTTGACCTAGTGAGATTATCTGTATGGTCTCTTAAACCAAACACAAGTGTCCTTGTAAGAGAGATTCACAGGAGATGATTTGATACACACAGAAGAGAATGCACTGTAAAAACAGAGGCAGAGGTTGGAGTGATCAAACCACAAGTCTAAGAATGCCGGAACAGGCAAGGGATGGAGTCTCTCCTAGACAGTCAGGGAAAGCAATTCCTGAACACACCTTACTTTGGGTCCTTAACCCTAGCTCAGCTTCCAAAAATAGCCCACATTCAATCACTTTTTGCCAGCTCGGCTCTCTTCCCTGTCACCATCGCCCATTAGCTGTGCTCTTGTTGAGAGCCCTGAAGTTGCTGCTGCCTTCTGATTACACTGCGGTCGTGCCTCCACATAGCAGCCTGAACCCCTGTAAGATATAAGTCGGTTCATGCAGTACCCCTGCCCAAACCTTCAGATGATTTCCGAGCTTTCTCAATCAATACTTGTCTCCTTAGCTAGTGATTTTTCAAAATGCACAAGTAAATGAGTTATTTCACACCTTTTCAAAACTCTCCATAGACACCCACATTATACACAGAATGAAAAAGAAATTTCTTTCTGGGGCCAGGCTGGCTCTACATGCTCTCTGGTTCACAGCCACTCTCTGTCTCTTCCTTAACCAAATCAGAAGCTTCATGGTTTCTGAACTACCATCTTGGAAAACTTTCTCCCACCTTCAGATCTTTAACAGTCACCAGTTTTCTTCAGAAATCTGCTCAGGAACTTTACCTCCCCGCTCTATCTAGAATGGACTCTCCTTGTCACCTTATATTGCCTACTGAAGTTGCTATTTCTTTAGAGCACTGATCACTACTTATCATTGCCTAATGTCTTATACATATACTTTTTTTCTTAAAATCTCTCCCCACTGGAATATAGTAATACATGAACATCCATAGATATAAGCTTAATGAATGAGTTTTGCACCCACATTATTTATTAATACTGCTGCTTTGTTAAAGGTTACCTTAATTTTCTAAGAAATTAGCCTCACCCAATGCCTACCCTCTAACTCAGTTGAATTTAAATTGCAATTATTTCCCCTCTTGGTTTCTTCCGCCTCTTTCATGAGCTGTTTTTTGTCTTTTGATCACCAAAGCTAACCTAGTTAGAAAACTCTCTATTGGACTTTCCTACCTCTTCTCTTTGCTCAGTGATAACAACTACTCTAATTCACCTATGATCTCAGACGACCCCAAAGTGGGTAACAGGAGGGGTGCAAAGTACAGTGGAGGATGACAGTGGCATTAAGGTATCTTTGCACTTCTCTGGGGAGACAACTTACTAGCATGGAAAGCAATTAACTTTTCTTTGCCCAAATACCAGTATGTGTGAATACTAAAAGAATTTATTATCCCAAAGCTTGAAGTGAGAGACTTAAGCAAAAAGCAAAATTTTCTCTTTCTACTTGCTCTATCTGTGGAGAACCCAGGCAAAGTTACATCATGGCTTCCAGTCTCTGAGGCTCTGGTTCCTGTAGCTTTTCCATTAATTCTGTGAATTACCCAGACACTAACTTGGCAGCCTTCCCTTTTAAATTATGTTCTAAACATGGTAACTCCACAAACTTCCTTCCAAAAGCAAGCTAATCGCACCAAGACTAACTCATCCTAGGTTTTCACCAGGTTTCCCACACACCCTCTGATCATTCTGTCCCCTCCAAAGTCTCTCCATTAAAACTGGCTTGCAAATGGCACTAAACTCTCATTAACTGGCAACCAACTATCAGGATGTTTCCAAACTAGATGGTTTCTAAAAATCTGAACACAGTACAGTATATCATTTTAAAGGAATCAAACACCTCTCCTTCATCTTTTTGCAGTTCTCCAAATGCACCAGGGATTTTCTCTGTGAAATTGCCTGTGTGCTGTTTTCTCTTTCTTAAAAATTTTTTGTAGGCCTCTTGTCTTTGATGAATTCCTACATTCTTTCATACTAGGCTTTCATACTAGGCTCAAATGTCTCCTCCTCCAAAAAGAGTCCCTTGTTCTTTCCTCTTCTATGCCTCTACTGACACTAGTACAACCATATTCACTTATGCAGTTCATCCTGGTGTTTTAAACCTTTATTTTCTCATTTACTTCCCACTTCAGACTTTGAGCACTTTGAGAGCTATGCTGTCTATTTTATCTTCTATTCTCAACACCTGCCATGTAGATGATAATAAAGCTATTTAAATTTTAAAAATTATTTTAAAAAATTTAAACTCTTCTAAAAGAAAAACTTAGTTTCTCCTAAAGAAACCATATTCACACACATAAATTACATTAGCTGGTATATAATTAAGTGCCAAAAATAAATGATGCAGGTATTTAAAATGAGGTGTATAATAAATAAAAACCAGAAAATCTGGGGAGGATTTGTCATCAAGTTCAGTAAGTATTTAGAGATTGAAGGGGCATTTAGGTCATTGCTACTGGGCTTTTTAGACTTCCAAGTTAAGATAAAATAAGTTAAAATAAGAAAATTTGATCAACATGTAAAGTGTTAAAATACTCATTCAAAAAATTAATATATTTAATCATAGAAAGCCTAAAAATAGGGAAATAGTAAAAACAGGATTAGGTTAGAAAGGGGAAGTTAGAAGGCCTAAACACTTTTAGCATAGCATGGCTTTCCCTAAATCATAGATGTGTGTTAAATCTCTTTGAGGGAAATTACAGCCTTTAAAACCCAATTTAAAAACATCTTTGGAACTAACAATTATTTATATGATAAATACCTTTATTTGATGATTTGGAAGAATATGGATTTTTTTAAATCTCAGAAGCTACCAATTCATAAAAAACAAATACAAGACACTAACCATTTATTCATTAGAAAAATGCATATTGAAGGTCTTCTATCTGTCAGACACTGTGTTGACTGCATGTGGTCAAATAAATGTATACCAACGCGGTGCTATGAAAAAATGTTCTTGTTCATGAAAAACAAATTTCTAAACTGGTGCAATAAAAATAATTAATTATTCAGATCTCAGTGAGAGTAAAATAGATGAAGGGGCTGAGAGGAAATAAATACAAGGGGAAAAAGAATTTTTAAAAAGCAGCTTGAGATATATTGATGAAGCCATGAGCTAGCCTCTCCACTGTGCATTATCTCTGCGCTCCGCCCCTCAGTGTATGAGGGCCAGACCTGCTTCTGTGGGCGTCTGCACAGCCAAGAAGCACCCCACTTCTCTTCCTATTTCTAATGATATCATTTTGTTTTCTTTGCTTATTCTTTCCTCCTGTTCTATAGTAATGTGCTTTTCCTGAAGCTCAGACCTTGTTTACAATCTATATTCTTTCTCAGTGAATGAAGACTGTTGTGTCGCTTCACTTCACAATACTATGCGGACAATTCTCTGGCCATTACCTCCTACACTCAAAGGTGACCATAAGACACCCCTCCTGGATGCTCCACTGCTACTTCGCATGTCCAAAACTCAGTGTATCTTTTACCACTCTGTTCAAACCTTCCCAGACTGGCCCATAAAATGAAACTGTATCATTTGGCTCTGAATTTTTTTGCATTATCTTACATATCAAAATCTGTCACAATTCTTTCTGACTTTTAAAACAACAGAATTAAGGGACCATTTCAAGTGTCATTGATAATCATCTCTCACCTATTACTCTAGATAGTCGTCTTCATGTGTTTTGTTTTTTTTTTTTTAATTTTCATGCTAACTATAGTATATGCTATAATCAATGAAAAGTCCTAATCCATTGATTCAGGC
>RJWT010049985.1:0-10915 GCA_004365215.1 Cuniculus paca | reverse complement strand
CCCCTGCAGACTCCAGGCCACCTCCCTTTTCCTCCCTCCCTGGAGCGTTCCCTGCCTGCCTATCATCTTGCTCTAATTGTTTCCAGATTCGTGTGGGAGGTCAGGGCCCGGGAGTGCTGCTTCATGCCAAGTTTATAAACAGAGCAGTGTTTCCAGATGGCCGCTGGCTCCAGCCTGGCGAGCAGGTTGATTGGGACCAGAATAACAACAGGTGGAGCGCAGACAATGAGTTCCTTGACACTTATTTACTCCCTCAGCTTTTCTTCCCCTTGCAGCCCTCCACTCCATCTGCGGAAAGCCACCACCACAGATTTCCACAGTGGTCCACAAGGAGAGAAGGGGGGAGCCAGTGGAATGCAAAAGAAAACAAGTTATTTCCCTAATGAGAGTGGCAAGTTGGAGGTGGGAGGGGAAGGGAGAAATTCAGTGACATTGAAGCTTAAGTTGAGCACTGAGTGTCTTCTGCAACTGCACATGAGCCCCTGGGCTGGGAAAGGGCTGTTTCCCTCTGCGACACAAAGTCCCAAGTGACACAAGTGGGAGAGAACCACAGCCTCCTTTGCAGGTCCTCTGCGTGTCCCTGGAGAAGGCAGTAGTGACCTACCCATCCTGTCCCCCCACCTCCCAGCTGCAGCACAAGCTCCTGCCCTTCAAGGCCCCCTGCCCATGGGGCTGGACCCAGCCCTGCCGTCACCGTGGTATCTTTCTGAAGCAGGATTCTGGGAACTGCCTAATGAGTGTCTGACAAAGAACTGACCGATAGGCCAGAATACTATTAGGAGAGTCAAGGGATTCAAGCAGAAGGAAATAAGCTAGAATTTGGACTGAAAATGAGAACCCATCAAAATAAACAAGGGATCTGCATGGAAGGTCCTGCTGCCACACACTCCTCTCTCCTTGGTGGCCAGGAGGCTAGGTGTTGGCCCCAGGAAGGTCACCCTGACAGGCAAACTGCTTTATGAAGTGAGATGAAGGGTTTCAGTGGGATTGTTCAGCAAGGCCTGCTGTGATGAAGAGCCCTGGGCAGATTTCTAGAGAGAAAATAAATGACAAGTCACCCTGTACTTCAAGGTGTCCCAAAAGCCCCGCCGATAGGACTCCAGACAGAAGAGCCTGGCAGACACATGCGTGAGCTCATGAACCAGCCCTGCAGGGTGGAACAGCCCCACAGTCTCGATAGGGGATGATGAAGCCGCCAGAAGCCAGGCTGGCTTTGCGGTGGGAAGGATGACGAGCCCAGGTTTACAGCCCTGACCTACAAAAGGACTGGCAGGAGAAAGCGCCTGTGAAAATAAAGCATATAAATATCAAAAGTACATTTTTAAGAGTCTCTGAGTTAAGGCTAGATTATCTCTGTAAGGCCTTTGAATCTGAGTCTTCTACTTATAAAACGTAACCCGACACTCTGGCTTTGAAGGTTTGGGATCCAGGACCAGGACTGCACAATTTATCTGAACTGACAGAGCCTTTAGAGAGCAGGCACCGGCCTCGCCCCTGTGCACGTCCCACAGCACCGCCACGAAAACGCACCAACACACTCACAGCAGCATGAAGGCTATCTAAAAAAGGGTCTATCTAAAAAGCAGGGTGTGGCTATTGCACTCAGTTGATGAAGCATCTTTATCTAGAAAGAATATAAATCCATACATCTTTAATCACCTTCACGAAGAATTTATTGTGTATTTTTTTTTAAAAAGCTCCTAGAGTTATATAGGGGATTCTCAAGAAAAATAAACATGCCTTATCCTAAAAAGCAACAAAATGAGTTAGAGGGAATAAACTCATGACGGGAGAAAGGAGTAAACTCATAGAGGAAGACAAGACAGAGAACGCAAGCATGGTAAAGAATCAGCTCACATTCCAGCCCCATAAAGTCACTCAGAGAAGGATGAAGTCAACTCCCCACAGAGGATGTTTACCCCTGGAGGAGAATCTGTGGAAGATGCTGGAAATTCCCTGCAGGATATTATTACTGATGACAGGTGCCCCATGTAGACATTGCAGGTCTCACTGAAATTAGAAATATCAGTGGCTGGGGGTGTAACCCAGTGGTAGAGCACTTGCCTAGTATTCACAGGACCCCAGCTTCCATCCTCAGCACAGAAAAAAATGAATAAATAATAAAAAGGAAGAAAGGAAGAGAGAAAAAGACCAAAAAGAACTGTATTTGTCATAACTCATGAATCCTGGTACATAACTACCCATGCACTTCGAGAACAAGTTTTCCTCAGCAAAAATGAAGTGCCAGCAGCTAAAGAGAATTCCACCCACGTCACCCCTGTTCAGCCAAGGACCTAGTAACATTACCCTGCAGCTGGAGGCAGCCACGCAGAATCCTCTACCATGACTACCCCTCTTATACAGGAGAACATTTTCCACTGTGCTCTGAGACTGAGCATGAAATTTTGTTCCCAACCACAAGGCGCTGAGACATACCATTGTGGCATGCACTGACTTTACCAGAACAAGGACACACAATTTGTTCCTACAAATTGCAAATACCAGGTTAAACTGAGAGCTACTTTTATAGCTTACATACTCAAGGCTCCTCTCTCCACAGTTAGTGCAGAAGTGGAATTTGTTTGGCTCTCTCTGTCCACACACTGACAACTACATAGCCAGAAAAAATGGATCTAATGAAAGCATTTGCAGTCAATCAGAGTATTATCAATGGCACAGCACTCCCTAATTTCATTGATAAAAATAAATGTTTTATTTCAGGATCAGAAGTGTTGGATCATGTGGGAATGCTGGCTTTACCATGTGTCAGCTTTTGCATTCCATTTGAAGGCCAAAGATGCAAAACCTAAAATAATAGAAAAAGAAACATTTTCATCAGAGAATTTTATTTTTCAACTTGGAACTTACTGCACCTTTGCAAATGCAGACCAAGGTATGTCAGCCAATGTATTCATTATTTTTATACACTGGTAGGGTTCTCAAAGCAGAATAATGAGGCAGTAAAGTAGGGATGCTAAGGTCTAAAGGAAAGCTTTAAATCATTGGTGTTTACTAGCAGTGCTATCCTACAGAGCATGTTTAAATACTTCCCGAAACAAAACTTATTTAGAAGGTAGCCACACTGCTCTCGAAGTTAACCAGCTAAGCTACCTTTTATGCAACATTTAAAACACTTCGAACCAGAATTAAGGGATTTTTTCCCCCTTCTACTTGGCAAGCAACTGAAAAGACTAGTGTGGAGGAGGTGAGAAATGCCATTTCCAAATCCTGAAAGGGCCAACTGAGCCGTCCATGGTGACTTAACTCAAATTCCTTCACAATGGACTATTTGTAAGTGCCAAGTTTAGGCTGTAAGGATGCGAAGTCAGAGATTTAAGAGTGGGGATGATAAGTACATCCCTTCTACTACTCCCCACCCCGAGAATTAGCTCTTCCTGGAGATCCTCTCTCTGTCTCTGCTTTGCCAAAAGCCACACCCCATTCTCACAATGTCCTCACAGATAGAAGTCATTGCCATTACCAACTGCTGGCAGTTTCTCACTGTGAGGCATGGTGAGCAACCACTGAAAAGTCTACACTAACTCCATGCCAAATGTGTGTGACCGCAGTCAGTGCGTGGAAATACGAGGCATTCATAGAACCAGATCTGTGATTTTGTGTGCTTTTCTCCTTTAACTCAAGGTGCAGTCTGCAAAGACCAGAAAGCCATCAACTGCTCTTTAAACTAGTTCTAATTGCATTAGGAACTCCAATTCACACCAGTTGGTTTTCCCTGTGTAAGGAAACAGCAATTATGGGCCACATGCTGTGCCTAGGAAAATGGCAAAGCTAATCAAACTGATAGCCCCCGATTCAGCCAAACTGGTAGGGTTACCCAAAAAATCTAACACTGCATTATGGAATCGCCAACTGGACTCTGTTTCAGCATTGCCTCTTTATGTATTATTTTCACTCTAATTGGAATTTCAGGTGTTTGTTCAGGTCTAAAGCTACTTTTTCATTCTAATCTCCACATATGTCTCAGTAGCAACAAAGCTAACTTTACACATATTTCACAGCCTTAATTGGCAGTGAAAATGAAATTGCAACCTGAAAAAGATAGACAAACCACACGTCAATTTCAGCATTTGCCCAAAATGCTGGTGAGTTAAGACAAAATGAGGCCTTCAATAAAAGCTGTCTGACAATGACTGGAAAGAATCACACAGCAATCCAGATGTATCTGAATAAGCATGCAAATTAGTAAATAATATTCTCCATTTCTAATTCATCAGTTTTGAGTTTCATTTTTAATGTTATTCAGCCATGCTGCCTTTGAAGCCACTGTTGTATGTTAAAAGCAGTCGAGAAAGGGACAGGGATTTAGCTCAGCAGCACAAGCACCTGCCTGGCAAGCATGAGGTCATGAGTTCAATCCCTGGTACCAAAAAAAAGCAGTAGAGAAAATGGTTCTGACTTCATACATTTAGTGATAAGCCAGATTTTTTTCTCAAGCATGTATCTAATGTATGATATTAGATAATTCAGTTTAAACTTTTTAGTATAACTACACATTAAAAGGTTAGTGTAGGATCCTGTTGGTTAAGATATTTTAGCCAAAGATTTGGCTGGTCACAAAATCTAGTCTACTGGGGAAGGAGTCAGTTAACATCCATACAGTGCAGGCTAAGCAAACAAACCCCTTGTTCCCACAGCCTCTGGTGGTAGATTGAGGAAGAAACACTGGAGCACAGCTGATCTGGACTTTCTCTAACTCAGGTTTTCTGTGTGTTACCATCAGAGATTTGACTATTTGATTCAGATTGTTAAGGATATATGTATGATTATAGTTCAAGAATTTTAGGCACTGAATAAAAGAGCTATCTAACGCCATTTTTGTTTTACTATACAATCACTTTATAAACAACAAAAACAGAACTCCTAGAATCCAAAATGAGGGTTCATATTCTCTAGAATTTGTAAAGTAACAACCCATATCAGCAGGAGGCAGTCGTGCCCCCTCTCCTCATTAAGTAGTCTGAAGATGAATGAATTTTTAAAAATACATTTTCCATCACAAAGCAGAGCAATCCTACCCATATTGTCTAAATGATACCATATAAGATATTATTTGGAAGAAAAAAATTTCTCATTGTATCTATTTTAAAAACCTCTATTCTCAAGAGACACTAGGGTAACCATTGTTAATCTCCTGTTGTTATGTTTTGAAAACCTGTATAGCTTGCAGTGTTCTGCTTTGAAATGCTATATTGTGTTTGACTCTATTCTGTTTTCTTTTGCTTTTTTCAATCTGTTTTGTTTTGTTTTGTCCTATTTTCTTTAAAATAAAAAAAATTTAAAAAATTTAAAAAAAACCTCTATTCTCATTCAACACTGTGGGGACTCTGTAACTTCTGATGTTTTCAAAAAGAGAGAGATTTGTTTTACTGGGATAAATACTTATCTTAACACTGATTTCTGCCTCGCAGATGATGTATTTGCATAAGCTCTTACTCTCCTTATTTGGAGCCCAGCAATTGCTCATTGGTACCATTGTCATCTCCAAATTCTCACCCTAATGCTGCTCTCGACAATGGCACACAGATGATGGTCACCAGTCTCAGCGGGCCTGCACAGTGTGGAAAGCTACCTTTGTCCTGCAACACTGCAAAGCTCTCCAAATCTGACTTAGTTAAACTTCCTTCCAGGACATCATTCCCACTAACAGACAAATACGTGAGTTGTAAATAATACAATTAAAATCTGTCATAACACTGAAATAAATTCTTGTTACAGTGAAACAAAGTTATTTTATTTGGAAAGGACCAAAAGTTACTGGTGTCCTACTTGCTTCTGATAAAGATTCTTAAATATCCAAAAGGATTAGGAATGTAGTACTTAGTAGTAATAACTTATTCCCAATAAAAATGAACTTTGGCTAAGTACCAACTAAAAGTTATGTAACTCGAATTAAATTCATGACAGTTAAGAACGGCTTGCTTCCAAAACTCAATGTCCTCCAGCAGATTTCCTAATAGCTACCTGATGGTCCATTATTCAAAAAAATACACAGAAAGAGAGGGAGAACAATGTGAATGCTTTGCGTTTTGAGAAGGAGGACGCTGAATAAGACTTGAATGCATTTCAAAAAGCTGAGTATTAAAGTGTGTGTTAAACTGATTTTCCCTCTGGGAACTCAGAGTTGCCATCATGAGCCAGCAAAAGTTCTTGATGTGAAGAGCAGATTGGACAGACCAAGTGACCTCTAAGGGGACAGCAAGCTCCTTCTGAGAAAAAAAAGTTGAATTCCCTAGTGACTTCCGCACAGCAAGGCTGATGCAGACAGGAGCTGTGGACATGCATCTGTGCCCCATCCAGGGGCACTGGATCGTAAACCAGATTCTAGAGTTACACATGATGACCCTCTAAGACACAACTTGGGGCGCCAATAAGAATGGCCAGGCAGAGACAGGACAGCTCCAACCATCCCTGTGGAATGCAAGGTGATGTCAGCTCCAGGTTTCTAAGCGAACTTGGGCAGGGGCAGTGGGATGATGGAAGCCACAAAGCAGCACATTCTGACATTCCCATGGACCAAAAGACAGGCAATACCAAGGAGGGGAGCCATTAAGGACTCTGGGAAAGACAAGAACTTAGAATTCAGAAATTCTACTTGAGTTCAGACTTTGAATCAAAGACTCAGGGTGAGCACGGTAGCTTTTTGGTTGTGTTGCATTGAGAATGAAACCCAGGGCCTTGCACCATTGAACTACATGCCTGGCCTTATTTTTCTCTTCTCTTCTCTTCTCTTCTCTTCTCTTCTCTTCTCTTCTCTTCTCTTCTCTTCTCTTCCCTTCTCTTCTTTCTTCTTTTTTTCTGAGGCAGAACATTGCCCAGTTGCCCAGGCTGACTACTAACTCACAGTCTTTCTGCCTCAGCCTCCCAAGTGGCTGGGATTATAGGTTTGTACCACAGCAGCTGACTTGGGCACTACATTTCCAGGTGGCCCATTTTGCAGTTCTGCTTGAAAGTCTGTGCCTCTGTGTTGGGTGCCATCACCCGCAGCCACACACAGCCTATAGCAGGCAGGCAGTAAATGCCAAGGAAAAGAGGAAGAGAATACAGGCCCAGGTCTGAAACCCCATTTGGCTGAGGCCTTTGACCAGATAGCAGTTTCCTTACCTGTAGAACAAGAAATACCATGGTAGGGTCATTCTGAGGATAAAAATGATGGGATGTGTATCAAGCTCCTTGCACAAAGCTTGAGTAGACATTCATTTCTTTCCCAGCTGCTCTGGCAGCTGTGTTGCCAGATCTGGTCTCTTGAGATGGTGCAAGACTTATTAGTCAATGGCCAGAAATTAGCTTTAAAAAAAATCAAAGCAGTATCTGTGGAACTTTGAAAAAAAGTACTGCATGCATTTTAGATGATGTTCAAGAAGCTGAAAATTTTGAAATCTATAAAGCTTAATTCAGGATGGTAGCAGTAATTTAAGATAGAACACATAAAGAGCAGACCTCTTTCAAGGCCTGTATTTTATAACTTCTCTGAAATATCTGGCATGTGGAAAGTGTATCAAAACCTGGCTTCTAAATGTCACCCACAGAGCCAGCTGATAAGAAGAGCTGGGTTGATTGCTTGCAGCAGTAAAGGAGAACATGGCTGAACAAACGTTGGCAGGACCTCAGAGGCAAGAAGGTAAGGTCTGCTTTTGAGAGTTGGGAGTTAGACGTGAACTGGGACTTTCAAAGTACAGCCTTGATTTGACTTGGGCAACAGTCCCAATATACCTCTTAGGATCAGAAGCAAGAAGGCCTTTGAGATGAGGAGTTTCTTTGACTCTTAGGACAGCAATTGATTTGTTTGCAAGCTCATGGTAAATGACTGCCAAGTATCCCAGGGGTGTGAGAAATCCCAAAGATAGTATTATATCCAAAATAGATCTTTAAAATTATTTTACATCATTTCACATTAGTAATCAATATTAGGAAGGAAAAAGATTGTAAGGAGATTTGACCATTTCATACATGCTTGTCATACCTCTGCAAAAAGTCTGTGGTCACTCATTTGACAATAAAATACTTAATAATGAACACATAAATAACCTAATTATACACAAAAAAATATTCTGGCAAAAAATCGCTTTATATTTTAGATGAATACATTAAATAGTAAACCAAAGAAACAAGTCCATCAAAATTAAGCAAATTTTGACTAGATTTTCAACACATTTCATAGCTTTTTGCATCCGTTTTTGCACTTACTTATTACCAAAGCTAAAAGAGCTCTTACTGAAGATTCTTTCTGTACTATATTGATCAATCATTTCATTTTTAAAACACGTTCTCTGTTTTCACGATCATGACAAGGCAGTTCTTATTTGGGATACAGCATGTGTGAGCATCTTTATCAAGAGACTCACTCTTCCAAGGTTGAATGACAGGAGCAGGAGTATCTACCTATTTTATAAAACCATAAGCTCACACAACATTTAAGTTTTGTTCCACTCTAAGAATTTTCAGATTGCTTAGCAAGGAGTTACTTCCTGTTCTAGTGCATATTGATGTGTTACTGCCCAGTTTCTAGCTCACCAAGCATGGAGGAGGGATCTGGAGTTCCTCTGGTTCAAGGTCCACCTAAATGTTGCCTGTGTGTCATAGAACCCATCAGCAGGGCCTCCAAACTCTGTCCTGTCTTTGCTTGCAAACCAGATTAAAGTCCAGTCTATTTCTACAAAGACGGCTTTGGGGAAACTGCAAAATATCTCTTTCAATACTGACAACAGCTTTTCTGAGCTACTCTGGTTTACAGTAAAGTTCAAAATTTTTTAATTCATCTTTGGAAATTCCCATCCTATTTACACCCATATTTTATCAATGTAGTGCCTTATCAATAGGAAAACCACTTGATATGTATCAGAAAGTCCCAGATAAAACACTCTTTAAATTGTTCTAAATCCTTTTACAAATGTCTCCCTGTCCAAGCAGGTCTTTGGAAACTAACAATATCACTCTGCTCAGAGAAAGAGAGAGAGTTTGATCTCACCTTTTGATCTCAGATTCAGATCAACAGAAAGGGCTTCCTGTTCTCAGGAAGTGTAACTTTGAGAAGCATTGGAGACTCCAGGGTTTCTGGTCAGTAAGGAGGGAAGGGAATTTATCAGAGGGCAAAATAGGGACAAAGGGAAATGAAGCATAAGACAGAGAAGTAAATGTAAGAGAAAGACTATAAGTCCAAGCTGTAATTTCAAAGGATACCAAAAAACCCAGTTTTTAAATTTTCTACATTTTTCTTTTGCTTTCATAAAGGAATCTCTCAAGGAAAAGATTTTGACAGCTAGTTTTCTTTATTCTGATATTTTGATGCTTCTTCATATTAATTAAAAAGTGAAGAGCACTGAAGTTTCAAATTTAGCTCTTGTTTCTTCTAACACATCTCTCTAATAAACTGTCTTGGTTATAGCAAAAGTCCTTGATCCTAGTGAAATCATTCCTTTTACAAAGATTAGCACATGAGTTGAGATTTTAATACAAACATGTTATTCCTGAAGCGGGAGTTCAGCCTAGACTTAATGTTAGATGGAGACAAATCCATGAACATTCTGTCTAAAACAATTGCTTCTGCATCCCAGGTCCCACTGGCAGCATAGCAGAGGGTCTGTCCAGCTGCAACTCCAACAAGGTCTGTGGCTCAGGAAGAATGGATATGTTTACAGAGGTCCTGACTGCTAGAAGCTGCCTCTGCCTGACAGAAGGACTTAGACTGAGGAAAGCTCTCCAGTGGTGCTGATGAATATCCTAGGCCTGACTTTGCTCAAGGGACACTGGTCTTAGAGGAAAACCTCAGAACTTCTCAATCTTCAGGGTTGGTTTTAGGAACAGGCTCATTTCAAGGTTCTTCTTAGTAGGGGACAATAAAAATGACAGGGACAGAGATAAAGAGAAGTAATAATAATGAGGTTAGGAGTATAGCTCATGGTGCAGCACTTGCCAAGCATATGAAAAGCCTGGATTTCATCCAGTGGTCAAAAAAAACAACAACGACAAGGTTCCTTTCTATCAATAACAAACATTTCTCAATTCTATTTAACCAGTCAATGGATATCTAAAAAGCATCCTTATTCCTAGGTGACAAACCCTGCACCTGAGGGCTCATTAAAAGACAGCATCTTTCCTTTTATAGACCTACTCAACCCAGGGTCATGATCAAGAGTCTCAAGCCCAGTGACAGAGTCTGCAGGACTCAGAAGAGGGCTCTTGTTTTCCAGTGAAAAATGCATCTGGTTGTGAGGTCAACCTTGACCTCAAATCTGTCAAAGTCTGAATATCACCAACATAAACCATGGGCACAAATCTGAGTTCCCTGCTCACTGAAGTGAAGGGTAATGCCACCAAGGGAGGGTTTGTCAGGGTCTCAGGGTGGGAAAGGAAGGTGAGAACAGATGGAAAGTTAGATTGGAAGTTGGACCTAAAGCGGGACTCACTTAGGGTTGAGTTAACAATCAAGACACCATTATCATCAAGAATAGAAGGAGACATAAGGCAAGGACTTGAGGTAAGAGATTCCTTTGTGTACTGGAAAACAGACTGTTTCTGTTTTCCAAGGAGGATTTGATGGTTCTGTCAGAAAGTTTTTCTAATGAGCTACTAAACCATTTACATGGTAGGAAAAGCAAAATTAAACTCAAAGGCAGACCAGCTCAAGGCCAAGCTAATGCAGAATAAATGGTGTCAAATCTGTGTCAGTGTTTCTAGGCAGAGTGTGGAGCAAAGGCTTTCAAGTAAGAAACTGCCATAAATGAAAAAATAATTAAAAAATGAAAGTACTATTATGAAATAACAATTCAAAAATACTGTTCTAGAAAAATTCATTTTAACATGAGGATTGGCAAGTAGAAAGGAAAAAAAAGAAACAAAGAGGAAAGAAGCAAAAGAAAGAAGGAAAGAAGGAAGGAAAGAAAAAGAAAGAAGCAAA
>RJWT010049984.1:0-10913 GCA_004365215.1 Cuniculus paca | reverse complement strand
AGACAACATGAAATTCACCCATGTGACTCTGAACCAATTCATCCATGAGCATGATCACCAGTTGCCTCTATCCATCTACAAGAACCTTGAGATTATCTTCCTTTATAACTGAGTAGGTGTCCACCACATAAAATACCATGTCTTTCTTATCCATTCTGCCATTAATGGGCAGGCTACCCCTACTTTTTTTCTGGCTCCCAGTCACATAGGTCATTGTTCTCTCTCCTTTGACTTTCAGTCTGTGAATTTGTTTTTTAGTTAAATGTGTTTCCTGTATAGAGCATATTGATGGATCCTGTCTCCTGGTCCACTCTGCCTGTTTCTGAAAGGAAGGTTCTTAATCCCAACTTTGGGCTCTTGTACCATCTACTCTACTATCTTACATTTATACAATGTTTTATATAAGTTCAAAAAAATGAAGATATTTTAAGATTGAATCATGTTTTCATTTATTTTGCCTGTGGTAAATAAGTTGAAATTAACTTATATATATTTTGCTTCATGCATATGAATCCAAATCTAGAAATGTGTATAAATAGTCTTTAAAATGAATCAATCTGTATGCAGTTGATCACCAAATTTACAAAAATTTCTTAATTCTTAGTTACAATTTTATAATGATAATTTTTAAAACATTTCTTTCAAAAATGTTTGAAATGAACAGCTGGAATTACAGGAATTAAATAGGGATTAATTGGGTGGATTTGCAAGGGGAAATTGGAGTAATAAAAGTTCTGAAGAGTATTAGAATTGAAATCGTTTGCAACAGTATGCGACATTGGATTCTTTTGCTGAGACACCAAGCAAATAGTACAGTAAGCCAGACCCACTATACACTAACATTTTCACACCCAGACTAGGGTGACAGAAAGCTGGTTCAGTGGCCTTAAATTTGCACTGAGGGATCAAACTTGGTGCTGGCAAACAAAACCAGCAAGAAACCCAGAGAAATTCTGTTTGGAGAAGGTTGTTCTGTGCTTATTTCTCTCCTCAAGAGAAAAGGGCTTCAGAGGGTCACCTCAGAAGCTCAGAGTTTTACATTTGAATGAATAGGGCAAAATTTCTGAGACTAGTTCCTATTCTCAGTACTGTGAAGGACAAAGTAAGCAATGATGAGTTGCTTTGGAACTACATGAATGGGTGCGGCAGTATTGGGATTGGACTGCGCTCCTAGGCTTGGTGCCAGCCAGGGATGCAAGAGAACTTCCTGAATAAGATGTGAGTTTCAGAGGAGAAAGGAAAGCCTGCAAGTCTGAAGCTTTTGTGACTCCTGTGCAGGAGAACCACCAAGAGGCTAATGAAATTACTCTAGGGAAATTTTGCAGAGAGGACCTGGGAGGGCGTGGAGGTAAGAAGGGCACAGAGAACTGTAGAAAATATATCATCAGTGGCAGAGATATGCTTTCAAACATTCCTAATAGAGGTCATGAAAGAAAGAGGCTTAGAAAAAGCACACAAAGCCATCTCAAGATAGTCAAGTAAACTCTTCTCTGTCTTCCTCCTCTTTCCTCTCTCTTCCCTCTCACTGACTCACTGCAAGGGGGAGCAGCTTAGCAGGGAGATGAGCTGCGGGAGGACCCAGAAGCAAGCACAGTGTGTTCCCACCCCCACTTCTCAATCTACATTTTTATTAAAGATTGATTATTGAATAGGAGCTACACATTCTAATTTCTGATTTGAGCCTTAATTTGCTAGCTAAAGTGGATTCTGGATCCCTGTGACCTCACTTAATTAAGGAGGATATTGGAGCTCTGAGACTAAGATTTTTTATTTTTGCCAATTGCCACTCAGAGTACTAGTGAAAAGCTTTGATTTTTAAGCTACATTTCCATTATGGCCTTGTGTCCCTTTTAAAAAATAGAACAATTTTATTTTATTCATTTCATTTATTTATTTATTTTTAAGGAAATGAGTTAAGAACGAAAAGTTCCCGTGGTCTTAAGTGTACCACAAATACGTGGCACTATAATGAGGGCTGTTGATGAACTGCATAAATTAACTTTCATTTTCTGGAGACAGTAAATGCAGTATTTTGTCTATATGCTCTGAAACAAGGCAGCATTTTTCAGCATTCCCTTTATGCATAACCCTACTTGCATACTGTTAATATTTCCTAACTTGATTAAAAGTTAGAAATGATTTTGCGTGAAATATTCTAGTTCAGTGTCCCCTTTGGGGAATTGTATGCAGCCTTAATTAGTTTAATTGACAAGGCAGCCAAGAGACTTGAAACAAGGCGAAAACAATAATACTAACAAAAAAAATAAGTTTTCTGAGTCTGTTTTATAAAGACACCAAAATAGTAAATTTCAAGTATACAGAAGCCTGGGAAAGTCAATCACTGTTAACTTCATTACTACTTGTTTTATACAATCAATCTGATTTAGTGCAGTCATATTTTTTTCCAAAAATATTTTGAATATTTTTTTTACACATTCTAAACTTTTTAAAGGTTAGCATCATATTCAGAGCTTCATACTGCTAGAAAATTTTAGTGTAAAAGAACAAGTTTGCATTTTCTCACTCTTTAGGGTGATACCACAAGGAGTTTTGTTTAGAGAAACAAATTGAACACTGAATTCTGTCTCCACCCTGTACTCCTCCCAAAGTAAACTGCTTGAATTGTAATTCCATTCAAATTCCCTCTGGATGTTAGTTCATGAATTTCAGGGGTAGAATCTTTGTCATAGCCTTGGGAACTGTGTGGAATCCACATAATTTACTATTTCCTGTGATTCATCAAAATGGCATTCTTCCCAAGAGACCATTTTCCTCTATCACGAACACACACACACCATACATAATAACTTTAATTAGCAAAAATATACAAAATAGACTATAATTTAACAGGATTACTAGAGTGTTTAGTTTTATTAAGTTAAGACAAATAGACCTCTAGACCACCCTTTTACCTATCAATTTTACTCCGCACCCTGCACCAACAAATGGAACCTATTTTTTAAGTATTTTTAAAAGTTACAAACATAGAACTATCTACTTAACTACACATATTTATGTGACACTAGGATACTGACTTACATTAAGCTTGAAAATACTAGAAGGTTAACATACTGTTTTTAAAGAATTGTTTTAAACAATTTCAGGTCTTGAGTTAAAAAGAAAATGAAGTAAATTGCAGGAATTGGCATGAGGTTTATGGCTTTCCCAGTTTTCATCTCTCTCATCAGCCTCCAGATTCCTCATATTTTCTTTTGGGCACCAAAGGAATTCTCAACATTTTTGGTCAAACTCCCTTTTCATGTAGCCGAAGGCACTAACTGAAAATCTACCACCAAGTTTTGCAGAGAACGAATAGAAGGAAAACCTCAAATCTGGCAAGAACTTGTTTTTCATATCACTTTTAGTTAGGAAGTTATGGTTAGCAGCTATTGAAATGCTACACTTTCAGGCAATGGAATTTCTGTCATGGAATATTTTCTTTGTTGACTAAAACCCGCAATCTCGCAATATTAGACATTAGCTTTTATGGAAAATAAGAAATAATTTAACTAAATTGTGTCTGTAGAAACCTGAAATATGGCTCTACTGATGCTTGTTAATAATCTACATACAAATTGGTGGATGATAATTCAGATTTTCTGAACCAATAAGATTTAACCTTTTTCACTATAATTCACATTACAGCAGAAATGAGCAGAATGAAAACATACTCTGAAGGCTTACCTGTATATTCCTATTATTTTGCCATAATTAAAAGCACCGTTAGAAGTGTGTCTGAACACAAAAATAAGTAGAGACCCCTAAAATGCACAATCAGCTGCTGGTACTTTGTGTACTATCTTCTCTCTAACGTAGCACCAAGCAAGTAAACAGTCATTTTGATTAAGAACTGATTTACATTAACATACACCAACTCTAGGTGCAAGTATTCTCTCTACTTTTTGAGTACCTATGCCACCCTAACCCCAGTCAGCAATCCTGCAAACAGGGGTGGCATAATAGACTGAAAGTCTCACAAAAAATGCCAACGTAAAAACAATTTACAGTGTTTAACTTTGTAGTATTCTCTAGATATAAAATGACATAATTTCAACATACATACTTACTTTCCCTTCTCTATATCAAAAGTTGGCTTCCCCTGGCTACATGTATAGTCTAGGGTATGACCAAAACATTTTTCTAATTAGTCTGAAACACTTCTCCTTCTCCAAATTAATCATTTTAATTATGCTGTCACCATCAGTGTCAGGACTTCAATCAAATCTGTTTTCTTAATGGCTTCCTCTGGACATGGTTTATCAGCCTGTCCCTTAAAACATCACATGCTCACGTAAGCCTGATAACATTCTCAGGACCCTCTGGAAGTTGCATTAGGGCAGGGTGAGCTTTATATTTAGATGAGAAAACACATGCAAGGCAAGTGAAACATAAATGGAAAGAGCTGTCTCCTGGGAGAGGACTTCCCATGCAGAGGGTACTTTAAGGCTTTCAGAGACATCCCACAGAAATAGTGGGGGACAGCCAGGGTACAGACAAAGCACAACCAAAAGCAAGCAGAATGAGACTCAAAGAGTGAGAGAAAAAATATTCCTCCTTCTTTAAAACTGTTAGAATACAGGATTTTCTCTCACTAAATATCCCTCAGTCAAGAAAATTGAAATCTATAGCATTCCTGTGACAGAAAAAGATAAAACCATGTTTTCAGATAGGATTTATTCATTCTCAGACTTTCTGTTCCCTCCTCAAGGAAAACTATAGACAGAGCTATCAGGTATAATTCATTGAACAAAGAATGTAAATTGCTGCCCTGTAGCTCATGAGATCATTTAAAATAATAAAGGCAGTCTAGATGAATGGAAAGATCCCAGTCAATAGCTCACTCCCACCATAACTAGTAAGTGAGCCTTGAAGAAAAATAGTCAAGTAGCAATTTAACTTCGGGGTCTTTGACAAGACAAATATTGCTGCCATCCTACTTGGCTAAATGGTGTTTGTAGGATAACTGAAATCTGACATTTGATAATTAAGAATTGTACAGCTCTTGGTGAAAAGACCTCATTAGAAAGGAAACTAAGTTCAATTTCCACATTTGTCCCCCATTACTGTGTGACCTTTGAAGTTCCTGTGGAGACATCTATAGGTGCTGAGCTAGGGAAAAGGGATGATGTTCACTGTGAATGTCTCTTTTCTGCAGAAGATTCTTGTGGGTAAATGATAAGAGAATTTGTTTTAAATTTCTGTGATTAAATGTTGAAAACTTTAAGTAATCTTAGCTTGGGAGGTGAGAACTGGAAATATGCACTTGACAACTGTCTTAAGTTACATCCAGAAAAGCAACAGGAACTATCTCAGTTTTTCATGGTCAAGGTGTCAAGTACTGATAAACAGATACAAAAGGGTGCAGTCACCTTTCTAACATACAACCTTGCTGGACATAACAGATAATTAATTTGGGGCTGCATTAAAGACATTAGTCTCAACAAAGAGAACATCATTTATAGACAAAAGAATACCTGTAAAACTGAAAATATTAACTATGCTTGGGCACTTTCTCTCTACCAGCAATTCCCAAAAGAAGATTCAGAACTGGTGAACTGAAGCAGAACCAAGGAAAAATTCAATTTGTCTTTGTTTAATTAAGAGAAATGAAAGTTTTGAGAAGATAGTGTCTGCTCCACTTTTCAGGAACCAAATGAGTATGACCGTATGATAAAATTTTATAGACCACATGGCACTCGCATAGTATTCAAAAGTGTTGAGCCCTCTAGGAAGCCTAGCACAGCTCCTGTTCTGCAGCGTAACTTAGAAACAGTGGATGGATGATGTTATAAGGAAAGGTTTTCTTTTATAAATATGAGGCTGTTTGGTTTCTTTCCCATGATAAAAGTAAAGAAATAAGGAAGAGACAGGGAAGGAAATGCAATTTTTGTTCCCCGTCTGGAATCAGTATAGGCAATAGCAGATTTAACAAAGGAAACTAAGTTTAATTTCCACATTGGTCCCCCATTATTGTGTGATCTTTGGCAAGTACCTGAATTGTACACACTATTCCCTGTGTATAAAATGAGAACATCACTATTTATTTCAGCAGCATAGTATTGTGATTAAAAAAAAGATGCAAGAGAGATAAAAGACCTGTGTGCAGCAAATCCAGTGTATAACATAGCAAAATGGGGAGTGGAGAGGATGCTTTCAGTTTACATCTGTTTTCCACCACTTCCCAGCAGTAACATTAGGGTGAAAATCAGGAAAAACAAAAAAAGGAAGAAAGGAAGAAAGGAAGAAAGGAAGGAAGGAAGGAAGGAAGGAAGGAAGGAAGAAAGAAAGAAAGAAAGAAAGAAAGAAAGAAAGAAAGAAAGAAAGAAAGAAAGAAAGAAGAAAGAAAGATTAAATTTGTGTCACTCCAATTCTTTGTTTTGTGAGGGAACTGTTACAAATAGAAGAGTTTGGGAGGGCAATGAGTTAAATCAGCTTTATTGAAATCAGTGGTTTCAACTGATCAACATTCCTATTAGGACCAGCGTTCCAGTGGGGAGAAAATTCTCTCTTATTTTTGCAGTCAGTAACATTTTTCTGTGCTTTGGTAGCATATACATACAAAAGAAAAACCTTTTCATAAGTGAACAGCCATCTACTTAAGAGAAACTATTACAAATTAATTAGGAAGATGTATAAATTATTTCTCAACTAGCAGGGTTTATTTTGAAAGTTTCTGAAATGATTTACTCAAACTAAAGCATTTAATATGTTAATGCTTATTCTTTGTCAGTTAAGGTGGTTTAATTAGACCAAACAACATCATTATCAGCATGGAGACAACTGAAGTTAAATAAATGATTTCCTAAAGTTTTTGGCTGTATTGTAAGAGATAAAACAGTCTTGGTACGGATTTGTTTTGTACATACTAATAATTATAAACCATTCCCAAAAGATAGTTCTTTAAAATCAGTAACAAGAACTTCACTTAGACTCATATATGCTCTTTCTTAAATTGTTTAACATTAGATCAAAAACATGGATGCAAATAAGTTACTAAATTGAGTTATTTACATATATATACAGCTTCACCATTTCCGAAGTTGTTCTACTGAATGGCAATTGCTTAAGAAACAAGTTGTGCTAAAATTCTGTCCCAATATCCCACATTTAAAACACCTTAAACGTATGCTACATAACATTCATCTGTTAGGAATTTTAATCCCTAACACAAGTCAGTAAGTCAGTTTTTCCACCAGCAAATAAGTTCAATATCAAATCTTAGCTGGCTTTTCAATATGTTTTTTTATCCAACCAACATAGAATCATAGAATTTTATAGTGAGAAGGAACTGGTAATCTTCTCCAAATACAACAACTATTTGCACAAAGTGTGCAAAACTCTGAGTAAAACACAATGTGTGGATTTTAACCCACATTCTCCTATGTGGTCAGAATAGCAGCAGAACATAATATTCAAGGTAATTATATTTTGGTAACCTCTCTCTCTACTTTCTCTTTTCTCTCTCTTTCTGTTTCTCTCTGTCTCTTCTACCCTTCCTACCTTCCTTTTTAATTCTTCACTAACAATCTAATATTTCCAGTCTTCTCTGTTTCTCTGTCCCTGTCTCTCTCTGTCTCTTTTACCCTCCTTATCTTTTGTTTTTCTTCACTAATAATCTATTTTCTTCATAGTTTTTCCTTTCATAAATACTTAATATCTGTAAACTGTTATGCTCTATTATACATCATGTGTTCATGATCTAACTTCTAAATCAACTATTTATTGTACTGTGATCCTTCAAGTCATAAAAGATACTTTTTTCAGGGAGACTAATCTTTCATTACTTTATGTAAATAAATATGAGAAGTATAGAAAATTTAAAAATAGTAATGAGTAAGGCACTGGTAAATTAATTTTAGTGTATTCAAAATTCAAAAAAACAACTAATTAAAAATATACCCAATTCAGTAAAAGATTTGCCAATGTCTCTCCATTTAAAAGTGGTCTCAAAGTTGGTCAGCTCCTTAGTATACCTGTGATAGACACACTAAGTAATTTAATAAGGAAGCAAATGTACTGTATGTTATTTGAAGCCCTCATTCCTGGAAATAACTCAGAACTGAGCACAGTTTCCTCTTGAATTATTACACTTTGTTACTGTGAAATGTATTTCCCTATCACACCAGGAATTGTTATCTTATTATCAGACCTCTCTAGACTCACCAGATACTCGAGTTGTATCCCCAGGGATGTGATCTTACCAAACACACAATGTTTTAGAAGATGAAGACAGAGACAAGAAAAAATGTGCCTCTTTGCTTTTAATTCAGTTAAAGGACATTGAAGTGAGCAGTGTTTGGCATGGTCCCTAAAATGAAGAACTCAGTTATATATTCTCAGGATGAAATAAAAGATAGGTCATAAGAAGTAGGGAGATAGATCTTTCTCAAGTGAAAAGGGGATCAAGAGATTGATGAATGGGAGAAAGAAGAGACAAAGAGCATGGAAAAAGTAATTAAGATGTGTTATGTATATGCACCAACTCCACACAAGGAATGTAAACATTCTGTAGTACAAAAATGTACTAACTTAAAAAAATAAAGAAAATGATTATGCCTTGTCTTCCTTATTTGAGAATAATCATTATTTTAGATGGTGGGATTAGAAAATAGTAATAATTTACATATGTTAAATTGGTACAGACTCTTATGAGGGATATAAGCTACTGAAAATAAATGCCTGCTGTTAGGTGAGAGTAGTGAGAGAAGAAGAAACCAAGGAGAGTGGTAGGGTCCAGTGCCAGTCTTAGGAGCTGGGCAGGGGCAGGCAACCTGCCTTACATGCCTGAGCTTTCATGACATTGTGGGTCCAACTGTATACTTATCCCATGACTTATTTAGTATATAACACGCTATAATAAAAAGAGATAATAGAGCATTTTGAGACAGGTTTAAAATGTTTTGCTTGCTACTGTAGGGAAATGTGCAAAGGTGTGTATTTTAGAATTAATAAAGACCAGTGTTGGAAATTCCACTGTGTGACAGTAGGCAAACATTACTAAACTTTCTTGGATTGCTCTTTTTGTCTGTAAAAAGGTTGATAATATACTCCTCACAGAGTTATTGATAATTCAATGAGAGAACACAAGAAATATTTTGATTATTCCATCTTAATATCTTAATATTTTTATGCAATTACTACCTACACAGTTAATTACAGGCATTATAATAAAAATAGTTCACTGCTCATTTGTTTGCATAAGTATTTGTATAACAGGACATATATATACATATATATATATATAAACACTGTATTATTTCTAATGAGAAGAAGTGATAGCATAAAATGTAATTTATTTCTTTGTCACTATTTCTGTTGTGCTCCTGAAAGTCTATCATATAATTTCTTGTAAAGCCAAAAAAAAAAAAAAAGCGAAATTGAGATATTTGACCTCTGATAAAAAGTAGAATTAGCTTTAGGAGATTTTCCAGTAAGATTGGCTTTGCTATTTTATTTTATTTTACTTATTTATTTTTTATTTTAAAGAGAACAAAACAAAACAAAATAAAACAAAACAAAACACAGTTAAACACAACAAAGCATTTCAGAAGAGACCACTGCAAGCAATACAGGTCTTCAAAACATAACAACAGGAGATTAACAATGCCTACCGTAGTGTCTCTTGTTTTCTTTGAAATGGTTATTAATACATCCACATACAATAAACTCAAACAAAACAAAATAATATAAAACCAGATAAGACAAAAGAGTGAAAGCATTACAGGCCTTCACATCAGACAATAAGAAATCAATAATGGCTACCTTAATGTCCTTTGTTTTCTTCAAAAAAGCTGTTCATATATTCTCACATATTGCAATCAAATAGTAGAAAACAGATTTAAACCAACCAAATCAAAGAATAAAAGCATTATTGGGCTTCACAACCTTTTCCCCATATTTATAGGGGATTTTGTATCTTATTGAGTCTTTCAGTTTCTTACACTAGGGAGATGATGCAGTGTTTACACATGTGAGTTTGGTTTATTTCACTTATGAGTATGGTCTCAAGTCGCCTCCACTTACCTATAAAAGCCTCAGTGTGATCCTTCTTTATAGCTGAATAATACTCCATTGTACAAAAGTACCACATCTTTCCTATCCATTCCTCAACTGATGGGCATTTGGGTTGTTTCCAAGATTTGGCTATTAAAAATTGTGCTGGCCCTGCTATTTTAAAGGATTTTTGCAAAAGGCCTTTTTTTCTTTTAAAGACATTTGATTTTTGAACCTAAGAAATGATTGGTATTTTGTGAGAACTCACAATTACAAACTAGGAACTAATGTTACAATGGACATGATAAGTGGCATGTTTTTTTTTTCTTCAAATTTTATACACACTGAAATTTGCGTATTTGGTTACCAAAGTATTCCTCCATTCTCAAAATATCCAATTAAATTAAAGCAGAACTTGAGAATTTGTATGTACAATGTAAAAGACAGACTTTTTCAATTGCATTCTGTCATTAGACACCCATAGTGATGCATATTGGGCAAAAGAAAAAGTGTCTTGAACAGGATAGCAAGGGCAAGACAGAGTCAGCCTCACAGGCATGAGGTCCATGCACAAGATTTCTTCTTAGAAGGGCATCCTTAGTTTAATTCTTTCCTGCCACCATCCTGAAATTCTGTGTGTGCATGTGTGTATATGTGTGTGTGTAACAAAGGATCTTACATTATCATTTTGGAGTAACCAATCCTGGGAGAAAAAAAGACAAACTCTATTAAAACCACTTCCTATGTGTATTTGACATTTATTTGACATGGAATTGGTCCCATCTTTTGAAGAACACTAGAACTCTTAGCAGCAGAAACCTGTCTTCAGTAGAAACACAAGACAATGTTTGCATTCTGGTTCCATCTTATCTTTTTTCACACCATTTCTTCACTTGCCATCACCTTCTCAAATACAAAGT
>RJWT010049983.1:0-10926 GCA_004365215.1 Cuniculus paca | reverse complement strand
GGATCCGAGTCATGACACTAAAAGTGAAAGGTTTTTCCTGATGCAGTAGAGAAGTAAGAGCTGAAAAAGAAAAAAAGAAAAAAAGGCCTTCATTGTGGACACAGGAGGGCTGCAGAAGAGTAAGATTCCTCTGAAGCAGACGAAGAAGTGGTGAGCTTTTATTCAGTTTCACAGCAGGTGGAGCTTGAAGGGGCAGACAGAATGCCATATTTACAGCTGACTGGGAAATGTTGGCATGTGCGTGAAGAGTGAGGAGTTCAATTCTCGGGTTTGGAAGAACACAGAAGTTGGTATTGAAGGGATGCACTGTCCAGCACCATGTTGGGCAGGCACCATGCTGAACCTGGCCATGCTTCACATGGGCGGAACCCACCAGAAGATTCTATGGCAGAGTCTACAGCTCCCCCTCTGCTCCTGTCCCTGGCTCAAGGGTCTTTTGGTACTTGCATCACTGTGCTCAACTGCTGTCTTCATATCTCCCTCTCCAAGCTTCCCTCATAAAAGAACTCTCACGTACATATGAGGACCTCAGGAAAACAAGGGAAGGCTCTCAGTTCAAAGTCATCACCTTTATTCCACCTGCAAAACTCCTTTGCCAGGGAACATGACATACAGGCACCAGGCATTGTTAGGATGTGGCATCCTGCCTGGTGCCCCAGCCAAGCCACCCAACCTCTTCAGCTTTGCAGAGAAGTGGGTGCAAGGTTGCCTGGGAAGTGACCTGAGTAAGTGAGGATCAGTAGCTGACATACATGGCAAGGTGACAAGGTGGCAGAGACAAGGAAGGGGGAGGTAGGCAGTCACTCAAAGCTGAGGACGTCCAGTGGAGGAAGAGGAGCCCTGAGGCCTGATACCCTTGCACTTCTCCTAGAAAATCTTGTCCAGTTTTGCGCCTTTGCCACATGGCAGTGGAAGCATTTTGGTTCATTGTTACACTGGACTTGAGAAAGCTACAGAAGAGCCTTATGATTCTCTTGAAGGGTCTGAGGCAACTGTATACTCAGGAGCTGCTGCTTCTACTTGCTGCATGGGTCAGAACTGCTACAGACATATGTGTCCCTCCCCTTCTTCTGCAGGCCCGTGATGCACCGAAATGTCTGCTACAACTGTAGAGTCATCTTTCTCAACAGGTAGGTGGGCCCTGGGCAGGAGGCTGTGGGGACGTTTGTGGTGCCCGGGGAACCATGTGCCAGAGCCCTTCTCAGGAGATGCCTTCAATGAGGACACCACACCAGCCAGTCTCCTCAGGGAACTCTCAGGCCTTAGAAGGAGAGAGACCCATAGTGTTGGCCTTGGAGACAAGTCCTGGCCTGAATGCTAGTCTAGGTGAGGGAGAACTTACATCCCTCGTCCTTGGCTGCCTGCAAGGTGCACCTGCAGGCCTTCACCCCTCTGTCCTTGTGGACTGTCAGTCGTGGATGGAGGCGTGCAGACCTGTTTTGCAGACAGAAAGCTGGAGCTCAGTGGAAGAAGAGATTTGCTCAGGGCAGGGCCTTGTTCTTGAACCGACTGTACGTGTTATCTGGCTTGGATGATGACAACAGTGCGAACTGGTTCATTGGTCTCAGGAGCTTGTCGTGAGCAACCCTGTTCCCTGCTGTAGGAAGATCCTGCTCATCAGGCCCAAGATGGCCCTGGCAAATGAAGCCAACTACCGTGAACTGCGCTGGTTTACCCCGTGGTGCAGGAGCCGGTGAGTTATGGCCCCAACCCCTGATACCGTGTTCAGGACCTCTCTTTGCGTGTTCAGTAAACATCGTCAGTGTGTGCAGCCCCGGCCCCAGGTCATGGCAGGACACAAGAACAGGAGCACAGCCCTTGCCTGTTACTTAGACATGCCTGTTTCTTTTATATGAAGTTTGATTGAGAAATACAGAGAACCTTAACTTTTTAAAAATACATTACAGGTTCCTTCTTGCCACTTTCTGAAGCATTTCTGCAAATTCCCTTTTGTTGTTTAGTTATGTTGTCCCGGTTGCCTCCTTTGATGGGTGGTCCTGAATTGATTCATAGTATTTTTATTTCATAGTTATTTTGAGTTTGGGGAGGAGCCAGAAGTTGCCCAGTGGATGAGGGCACACTAATATTTTTGTGAGCTTGCCTTCCCATTAGTTGGCACTCAGCAGCAGCATTTACATCTTTTTGGTTAGTCGTGTAAAGACACTCATGAATGGGGCTTGCAGATGTGCTTCAGTGTCAAGAACAATGGGATTTGAAGTGTTTAAAGTGAGGGTGACTATTTTGAGGGGAATTAATGATAATATGTCTTCTACTGTGAAACATTTTTAAAAGTTTAAACATTCACTGTATATTCTGATCACATCTTGTATAACTAACACCAGAACAAAACAAACACCTATCATTTCTCTGCCCCTCAGTCCCACCTTATTCCCAGTAATACTCTACTTACCAATTTTTCTACTTTCTCTCAGCTTTGCCCCCATATTTCTAACTAAGTTTATCTTGTCATTTTACAAATGCAGGTAAAACACACATAACATAAAATTTGCCCTCTGAACCATTTTTAGGTGCACAGAGTTCAGGGGCATTAAGCACATTCACACTGCTGTGCAAACATCTCTGGAACTTCGTCATCTTCCCAAAATGAAACTCTGTCCCCATGAAGCACTGACTCCCCATGCCTCTCCCTACCCCCAGTACCACCCTCCCCTTTTCAGTCTCTATGGTTTTGATGAGTTTAGGGATCTCACGTGAATGGAGTCATGTAGAATTTGTTTTTTGTGTGTGTATGTGTCACTGGTTTATTTTATTGAGCATAACATATTCAAGCACCATCCCTGCTGTAGTGTTTTAGTATTTTCTCCTTTTTAAGGCTGAGTAATATTTCAGCATGAGTGCATATCTCAGGTTCATCTGTTCATCAGCTGATGGACATTTAGGTTGCCTCCATATCATGACCATTGGAAACTGTGCTATGGTGAACCCAAGCACATTGTCATTCCTCGAATTCTGTTTATATAAGAACAAGACACAGTGCATTTAGCACCCCTTATTTTCAGTTAATCTCACTTAATATGGAAATTTTCTAGTTTGTGTGTTAAATCCTAGCTCAGCACTGATGTGATTCACTTTTCGTAAATTCATGACTAAGCCTAGAATTATGCTGTTCCTCTCCTGGGAGTTGCGTGTACTTTCCATCTGCCCTGTCTACGTGCCCACCCAGCAGTCTGTCAGACAGCTGGCCAGACCACCCTCCTGTTCTGTCCACTCCTGCCCTTGAATTTGCTTTTACTGTCTCTGAGCATCCCATCTTCTACCCTGGGATCTAACAGCTTCCTCTTGCCATTTACTCCTTTCATTGGGACACAGTTTCCAGCAGCTTCTTGGAATAATGATTTGAGGAAGATGAGTATTTTGAAGTCTTGCTTGCAGATGTCTTTATTTCCCTCCCTTTATTATTCATGCAATGAATAATAAAAAAAATTTAGTTTAGAAATATTTTATCTCTGGAAGATGGTGAAGTCTGGAGCAGCAGTGAAAGAGTCTCCCTGAGATTTGGTCTCCAGACACTGGAATATAGCAACGTGTTCTTGTTTTAAATCAGTGTGAGCATGGTACCCACTTTTTTGCTTTTGCTAGTGTTGTTCTGTACTGTTCTTGTGTTTATTTTTCCTTTCTCTCTTTCCCTCCTATCTTCTTCATCAGTCTCCCAAAGCTTTTGTGATCCTCCTTTATCTTCCAACTTTGCTTCTAAACTGTTTGATGCCCTTCTTCATGACTGTATGAGAAGGAGTCTAAAGTTCAATCTTTGTTTTAGTGACAGGAAGGTACATCTGCCTGGACAGATGCCTGTGGGGCATCTCCATCACCTCTCCATCACTTCAAAGAATGATTTGATTAATCTCTTTTCTTTTTTTTTAATATGCTGATTTTTTAAAGCTTGCATTATCTTTGTTTCAGGAAAGTTTCACATTTTCTAGTCTCAAGGGGTTTTATTCTTTTGCTTTTATTTCCTCCTTCAGAGACCTCAGCCACAGGCCTACGAGCATGTTACATCCCTCTGTCTGCTTTCCCTATCTTTTCACTTTTCTCTTCTTTTGTTGGTATTTTCCACTTTGGTTTTATTTCTCTCAATTTGTCTTCTAAACAGTAGTTTTCATTAGGAAAAGCTTTCTGTTCTTTTTCTTACCAGCAATTTTTTGTTTTATTTAGTACATGTTTGTGATACACAGTGATTACATTCAGTTTGAGAGTCTGATCTGTATAACATTTTTATTCCTCTGTCCTCCTCTGCCTTCCCCTCTCCTTTTTCCACATGACTCTATCTCTACCAAGACTACCTCTCTATTTTTCAACTTGCCTCTAGTTTTCTCATTAAATTGTTGATATTTTGGGTTTCTTGTATTAGAGATATCACCTGATATATAACCTTTTGTGACTGACTTATTTATCGTTATGGTCTGAAGATCCATTTTTGTACAAATAACTCAAAATTGTCATTCTTTTATGACTGAGCAGTACTTTATCTTTTCATCTGCTGACAGGCATATAGGTTGCCTCTGTGATCTAGCTAATGTGAATTGTGGGGCTATAAACATGAGTATGTATGTATCATTGTTGTAGGATGATGTTAGCTCTTCTGGGAAGATACCCAGAGGAGGTACAGCTGGATCAAATGGAGTTTCTCCCTTTGGTTTTGAGCAATCTTTGTACTGATTTTGAAAGTGGTTGTACTGGTTTACACTCCTACGAGCAATGTGTAAGCGTTCTTTATTCCCACAGCCTCACCAGTGTTTGATTTCTTGTCCTTGATAATGATCATTGTTACTGGAATAAAGTGGAATCTCAGTAAATGGATAAAGATTTTGAATATTTTTAAATGTATTTATGGATCATTTGTATTTCTTTCTCTATGAAGTGTCTATTCATTTCAATTATCCATTGTAGACTGGGTCTTTTATTTTTGCTAGGCTAGTATTTTTGAGTTCTTTATATATTCTAGGTATTAATCCTATCTGGGGAGAAGCTGGTAAACTTTTTTCCCATTATGTGGGTTGTCTCTTCACTCTGTTGGTTTTTCCTTTGTTGCACAAAGGCTTTTTAATTTGATGCAATCCAATTTGTTGATTCTTGGAGTTATTTTTAACATGATAGGAGGTTCTATTCAGGAAATCTGTCTATATGTATGTCTTCCAGAGTTTTACCAAGTTTTTTTTCTATTAGTCAGTGTTTCTGTTTTTGTGTATAGAACTTTAATTCCTTTTGATTTGATTTTAATACAGGGTGAAACATGGATCAAGATTTATTCTTCTGCTCCTGGGTAACCCATTTTCCCAGAACTGTGTGTTAAAGAGGTCATCTTTTCACCAGCTTGTATTATGGGTCCCTTTGTAAAAAAAAAGTCAGCTGTCTGAAGGTGCTTGAGGTTGTTTCTGCATACTGTATTCTATCCCATTGATCATTAGATCTGTTTCTGTGCCAGTACCATGCTGTTTTTACTACTATTGCTTTAAGGTATAACTTGAAGTGTAGAATTGTAATACCTCCTCCCTTACTCTTGTTCCCTAGGATTGCATTTAGTCTTCTGATCTCTTCTGTTTCCATATAGACTTTGGAATTATTTGTTGTAGTCTTGGGAGAAAAACTGATGGTATTTCAATCAGGACTGCATTAAATCTATGTGTAATTTTTGGTAATATGGTGATTTTGATGATATTAGTTCCACCTATCCAAGTACAGGGATATCTTTCCATTTTCTAACGTCTTCTTCAATCTCTTTTTTTTTTCAGAGTAATATAATTTTCATTGTAGAGATCTTTCACTTCCTTGGTTAGATTAATTCCAAGGCATTTAATTAATTAATTAATTAATTAATTTTTGAGGGGAGCTATTGTGAATGCAGTTTTTTTTCCTGGTTTCTTTCTCAGTGGGTCATTCTTGTTATATAGGACACTATTGATATTTGTGTATTTATTTTGTATACTACCACTCTGCTGAATTCATTAGTTGTAACAGTCTTCTATTGATTTTTTTTTTGGGTGCTGTATGTAAAGGATCACATTATATGCAAATAAGAATCTGTGATTTCTTCTTTTTTATTTGAATTCCTTTTATTTTCTTCTCTTGAATAATCACTCTGACTAAAGTTTTGAGTACACATACTATGTAGAACAGGAGTGGTGAAAGTGGACATCCTCGTCCACTTGTCTTGTTCTTGTTTTTAGTGGATACTTTGAGTTTTTCCTTGTGTAGTATGATGTTGGTGGCAGTTTAGTCATAAAGGACATGTTTTGTTAAGATTTTTATTATGAATGAGTATTGAAGGACTTTTTTCTGAATCTGTTTTCCTTGGTTCTATTTTTATGATATGCTACTTTATTAATTTATGTATATTAAACCATTCTTGCATTCCTGGGGTGGAACATCTTGGTCATGATTTATGATCTTTTTAATGATTTGTTGTATTCTGTTTGCAAGTACCCTGTGTGATTTCATTATTAGGATAATGCTAGTTTCTAGGAATGAAGTTGTAAGTGCTCCCTCCCTTACTTAGAAGAATTTGAGAAGTATTTGAATTATTTCTTTCCTCAAATTCTTATACCATTCAACAGTGAATCTGAATGCTGAAATTTTCTTAGTTTATAGTTTTTTAAATTACTGCCTCAGTTTCCTTGTTTGTTATTGGACTGACTGTTCAGAGTTTTATATCTTCTTGATTTATTTTGGTATGTGTGTAGGAAGGTATTCATTTGTTCTCCATTCTTCAATTTAGTGGAACACAGGTTTTCACAAAAGGTTGCTTGATGAGCTAGGCTCACAAATGCAGAGGAATGCAGAGCTGTGTTAGGAGGACTGAGTGGCCAGCTCAGCTGGGCTGAGCAGAGGGTGTCTCACTAAGCTGCCCAGGCAGAACTCAACTTTTGATCCTCCTCCCTCTGCCTCCCTCAGTGCTGGGATTACAGGATTGAAAACCCCTAGAGATCTTAAATTATGAACTGAACATGTAAATTTCCAGTAAAATGTAGAAATGGAATATGCATCACTCTTAACCTTGAGCACAGTGAGTTAGAGACACCATATATATATATATATATATATATATATATCAGTTCTGCCAATAAGACTTCATGTTAATGTTGAACTTCTGGGTCAAAATTCAAACGTGGTGAATTTTGCGTTTTAAGAACCAATTTAGTGGATACTGCTAAGAACCAATTTTAATGGTCATAAGAGAAATAATAGATGCTGATACAAGTATCATAGTACACTATGTTTAACCATTTAGCTTAGGACACTCTATTACTTAATAGAGCCTAAATCGATAGTTTTAATCAGTGGTTTGTTCTTTGAATGACTGCAAGAAATGTAGACAATGTCAGTTGAGGACTGGATAAATACAGAGAGGCAGTATCACATTTCAGACTTAAATAGTTTGAAGCATTATCAACATTCATTTCACAACTAGATTGTATAAGGATTTTGGCTCTGATGAGACTGTATGCATTTTTGTTTTCAGTAGTGAACTTTATGAAACCTGCATTCCATTGAACAGGCAGATGCTGAAACAGCAGTGTCTTTGATTTTAATGTGGGAATCTGTTCCTCCATTGTATTTGGGCCTTTTATGCTAACACTTTTGATATGAAATTAAATGTACCTTGAAAAATAGTTATTGTTATCCTCTGGATTTTAGCAGTGTCCATTGTGACTTTACCTTTTTCATTTCTAATTGCATGGTATGGGTCTTTTGTTAATTTTTTTGATAAGTTTGACTTAGGGTTTGGCTACTTCATTTATCCTTTCAAAGAACTAATTCTTTGATTCAGTAATTCTTTTTATTTTTTTTAGTCTGAATTTCATTAATTTTTGCTTAGCTCTTTATAATTTTCTTCCCTGTATCAGTTTTGGATTTGGATTGTTTTTGTTTTTGTAGGGCCTTGAGGTACATATTAGGTTATTTATTTTGGATTTTTCTGGTTTTGTTTTTTTATTAATTAAGTTTATCATTACTTTTTAGATATACATAATGATCATGTTCATCATAGAGAATTTGTACCTGTACATGATATGACTTGGTTTTTCTCCCCATTCCTCTGTACTCCCTTCACCCCTTCTTCCTCTTATTGTTCACAAAAGCTTAGTTTCCATTTTTTCCTTCTTTTTTTATTTTTTCTTTTGCCTTCCTTCCTTTCCCCCTCCCCCATCCCTGGTTCCCTTTTCCATTTGAACATTTTCTTCCTATTTCACAATATCTATTATAAATTTTGGTCCTTATTTACACTTTTGATTTCTCATACTAGAGAAACAATGCAATATTTATATATGTATTTCAGTTTTATTTCACTTAAGTGTATGGTCTCAAGGTGCGTTCTTTTAACTAGAAATGTCTTGACCTTTTCCTTCTTTATAGCAGAGTTGTACTCCATTGCATAAAAAGCCCACACCTTCTTCATCCATTCATCAGCTGTTGGGCATTTGGGTTGTTTCCAAGATTTAGCTGTTATAAACTGTGCCACTATAAACATGGGTATGCATATATCACTGTTGTTTTAGTTACTTTTCTTTTGTTGCTAAGACAAAACACTTGACAGCCTAAATTAAAGGGGAAGAAAGGTTTATTTAGTTGACAGTTGGTAGAGGTGTCAGTCTATAATTTGCTGGTTCCAAGGCAGGGTGGTACATGACAGATGGGCAATAGTGCAAGGTGGTGGAAGATAGCAAAAGCAACAAGGCAGAGTAAAACGAGCTTCTTTCTGTCCCTTGTATGTATCCAGTGTAGTGGGATTAGGGCAGTGCCAATCCAATTAGAGGACTGATCTAGCAATTATTCACCCTTAATCCCAGCATCCATAATCCCAGCATTGCACTACTAATCAATCACACAGTCTAGATTCAACCACCTCTGAAAAAAAATACCATGACCACGTGAGGTTTTGGGGACCATCTAGACACAAACCTTAACAGCTTGTGGTATGATGTTTTTAATTCTTTTGGGAAACTATCAAGAAGGGGAATAGCTCGATCCAATGGAATCTATACTCCTATTTTTTTTGTGGAACATCTACACTGATTGGCACAGTCATTGTACCAGTCTACACTCCCATCAACAGTGGAAAAGGGTTCTTTTTTCCCCATGGTGTGGCCAGCATTTATTAGCTGATTTCTTGATAACAGCCATTCTTTCTGGAATGAGATAGAATTTCAGCATTGCTTTAATTTGCATCTCTCTAGTGACCAGTGATGTTGAACATTTTTTCATATAATTATTTGCCATTTTTCTACTTCTTCATCTGAGAAGTGTCTATTTCACATGCCCATTTTTAAATTGGGTCTTTAAATTGGAAGAGGGAATCTGATTTTTTTTTTAGTTCTTTATTCTAGATATTGGAAAAAAATGTTTCCCATGCCATTGGGCTGTTCTTTCACTCTGTTGGTGGTTTCTTTTGCTGTGCAAAAACTTTTTAATAAGATGAGATCCTACTTGTTAACTTTTGTGATAGTTCTTGTGAGATTGGGGTTTTGTTCATAAAGTCTTTGCCTACACCAATGTCTTCAAGATTTCTACCTATTCTATTGTTCAGTATATTTTAGTGTTTTTGTTTTAATATGTAGATCTTTGATCAATTTTGAATTTAGTTTAGTGCATGTTGAGAAATATGGGTCCAGTTTTAATATTTGGCATGTGGAAAGGTAGTTTTTCCAACACCATTCATTAAAGAGGCTAGCTTTCTTCCAGTGAAGGTGTTTGGTACCTTTTTCAAAGATAAGGTGGTTAAATGTGTCTAGCCAGTGTGGGAAAAAATTTTTTGCCAACTGTTACTCAGACAAAGGACTAATATCTAGATGTTTCTGCATCTTCTGATCCATTAATCCTCAGGTCTATTGTTTTTGCCAGTACCATGTGGCTTTTAACCCAGTAGCTTTGTAGTATAATTTCAAGTCACAGATTGTGATGCCCCCTGCCTTGCCTTTGTTGCCTAGAATTGCCTTTGCTATTCTGGTTCTCTTATGGTTCCCAGTGAATTTTAGGACTGTTTTCTCTAATTCTTGGAGAGCTGTATTCCATTGTATAAAAAAACCACACCTTCTTCATCCATTCATCAGCTGTTGGGCATTTGGGTTGTTTCCAAGATTTAGCTGTTATAAACTGTGCCACTATAAACATGAGTATGCATATATCACTGTTGTTTTAGTTACTTTTCTCTTGTTGCTAAGACAAAATACTCAACACCCTAAATTAAAGAGGAGGAAAGGTTTATTTAGTTGACAGTTGGTAGAGGTGTCAGTCTATAATTTGCTGGTTCCAAGGCAGGGTGGTACATGACAGATGGGCAATAGTGCAAGGTGGTGGAAGACAGCAAAAGCAACAAGGCAGAGTGAAACAAGCTTCTTTCTGTCCCTTGTATGTACCCAATATAGTGGGATTAGGCAGTGCCAATCCAATTAGAGGACTGATCTAGCAATTATTCACCCTTAATCCCAGCATCCATAATCCCAGCATTGCACTACTAATCAATCACACGGTCTAGATTCAACCACCTCTGAAAAAAATACTATGACCGCATGAGGTTTTGGGGACCATCTAGACACAAACCTTAACAGCTTGTGGTATGATGCTGTTGGAATTTTGGTTGAGAATGCATCAAATATGTGTAACAATTTTGAAAATATGGCCGTTTTCACCATATTATTTCTTCCTACTAAAGAACAAGGGATGTCTTTCCATTTTGTAATATCCTCTTCAATCTCCTTTTTCAGAGTACTATAGTTTTCAGTGTAGAGGTCTTTTACATCCTTTGTTAGATTGATGCCTAGTTATTTCATTTTTTTGGATACTGTTTTGAAAGGTATTGTTTCCCTGATTTTTCTCTCGGTAAGTTTATTATTCATGTACAGGAAGGTTCTTGATTTTTGAGTGTCAACTTTGTAACCAGCTACACTGCTGAATTAGATTATTAAATCTAGA
>RJWT010049982.1:0-10921 GCA_004365215.1 Cuniculus paca | reverse complement strand
GGATTGAACTCACAACCTTGTGCATGCCAGGCAGGCGCTTAGGCCACTGAGCTAGATCCCCAGCCCTTGTGTTTCTGAGACAGGGTCTCACTATGCCATTCAGGCTGGCTTTGAGCTCACTTTGTAGCCCAGGCTGGTCTTGAACTCGCAACGATCCTCCTGTCTCAAGCCTCCCAAGTGCTGGGATTACAGGCGTGAGCCACCACACCTGGCTCCTATTAGGCTTCTTGAGCAGCCTACTATTTGCTCAATTATCTACTCCCCCAGGCAGCGCTAAGTAAAACATTCAGCTGTACATACAGTATTTTTGAAAAATGCCTCCTGGTTAGGAGCTTTAACATTGGGGTGAGGTTAGACAAAATCTGAGCTTTTGGAACCACCAGAGGGGTAAAAACAATTAATATTCTGTGACATCTCTTATGCAACCTCTGGTCCTTGTACCAGGAATGTAGCATATTTTCAAGCATATACTTAAGCTGGGGAGTATGCAATGAAACTATGGAAACTTAGAATGCCACAGGGCTTGCTGTTCTTAAACATCCCGCATACTTTCTTGAGTAAGTTGCTACCAGCCTTTGGTTAGTTTCCAGAGATCTGAGAAAGTTGATTCTCAGTTTTTGCTAGTTTTTAAACTTGCTTATAATTGAGTAGTGGAACTCTGGAGCTCCTTCACCATTTTCCCTTATTGTGACTTTAATAGTTATTTACTTAAGGATGAATGTTTTAGGACATGAGTATCCATCATTTTGGCCTGCCTGGACTGCACTGAGTGAAGAACAACGGCTTTGGGCCACATAAAATATACAATCTAGTTAACACACATAAGAACTAAATTTTCCTTTTTTGTATTTTAACTTAATCAAATTATTTTATGAAACAACACAAGCCCCGATTTTTTTTTCCAAATCCATTTTACTTCAAGGAGAAAAAGAAAAAAAAGACGAAAGAAAAAACTAAAAATTTCAAAACACATCAATCAGGGAGCAACAATGGTACCTACATTGCACATTGTCATCCCCAAATCATTCACCCAGAACACAAGACATCTGCATTCAGTTGTCTGAACAAAACCAGCACAAATCTTTCTCTTCTGTGAACTCAGAGAAATCAGTAGTATAACTATCTTAACTATTTTTTATATACACATACATACACATATACATATGTTGTTTCTTTCAGCTTCTCACACTAATGAGACAATACAACATTTAAACGTGTGTCTTATTTATTTTAATAATGAGTATGGTCTCAAGTTGCAACCATTTATCCATAAAAGTCTTTAGTTTATCCTTTATGGCTGAATAGTATTCCATTGTATAAAAATACCACATGTTTTTTATCCAATTCTCAGTTGATGGGCATTTAGGTTGTTCCTAAGATCTAGCTATTACAAGTTGTGCTGATATAAACATGGGTGCACATATATCACTGTGGTGTGATGTTTTTAACTGTTTTGGGAAGATACCCAGAAAGGGAATAGCTGGGTTGAATGGGACCTCTAATCCTAGCTTTTAGAGGAATCTCCACACTGATTTCCACAGTGGTTGCACCAGTCTACACTCCCACCAACAGTGGAGAGGATTCCTTTTTCCCCCACAGCCCTTCCAGCATGTTATTGCTTGATTTCTTGATACTAGCTATTCTTTCTGGGGTGAGGTAGAATCTCAGTGTTGTTTTAATTTACAAGCCCCAATTTAATAATTAAATAAGAAAACTTACATGTCTGATTAATAATCCCTGCCTTTGAATGTGGGTGGGTTCAAACAGTTATCAGTAATCTTCGTTTTACTCTCCCAAGTAACCAACAGCATTTCAAAAAGGAATTGTCATGCTGTGGACAGCAACCAGGAGACTGAACTTTGCTGTGAATCTGGAGTGGGATCCTTCCCCACGGCCCTCACCGATGCAGATTCCAGATTTCAGACTCTGCGGGGATGTTTTGAAGATGGATTTAGGGCTGAGGGCCTGCTGTGCAGCTGTATGGAAAGACAGGGGTGTAAGATTCGTCTTACGGAAAAAGAAAAGGCCGCGTCCACCAGGGCAGAGGCGCTGCGCTGGGTCCTGGCAATGACAGATCCTGGGGGTGGGGGAGGAGAAGATGCCAGGCCGGGTACCCCTCGATCCCTGGGCTCCGCGGGTTTGTGCAGTGCAGGGCGGGCTCCGGGAGGATCAGCGCTCTCGCAGGCGCGGCGCGGCCACAGCGGCTCGAGCGCACAGGGAGACCTCGTGGGGACGGCAGACGCGGCTCCCCAGTCCTCGCTCCCACTACACTCCCAGGCCGAGTGCCGCCGGAAGCTGGCGCGGGGTCGCCTCTGCCGGGACGCGGGACCTGCGTGACCCGGAACCGCTCCTCCCGACCCGGAAGCAGAGTTGCGCGGCCGAGGCGCCGCCGTGGAGCCGCCGCCCCCTTGTCGCTCGGCAGCCGAGTGGGCGCCCGGATCGTAGTGGCTCTGGGTCGCCCCGATGATTACGGGCTGGCGGCGGCGGCGGCGGCAGAGGCGGAGGGAGGATGACAGCTCCCTGGGAGCGCAGTGCCGACCTGGCTCGTTTCTACACTGTCACCGAGCCCCGGCGACATCCGCGGGGCTACACGGTGTATAAGGTCACCGCCCGGGTGAGTGGTGGGGTCGGGCTGGGGACGACGCCGGGGCCCGGACCGGAGGGGCCGGGCTGAGGACGCTGGGGCAAGGGCAGCCGGGAGTGGGGCTGGGCGCGCGTCGCGGCGGGACACTCGTGGGGCACGGGCAGGGCAGGGCAGGGCAGGGCAGGGGCTGCGCGCGGGGCAGGTCGGCGCGCGGGGCACCTCCGCATTCTGGTTTTCCTTTGATGACTCAGCCGCTGTCCCAATTGGACTTTCTCTTGCAACGAAATTTGCAGAAGTGGTTTTGCTTGCACTGGAGAAATAAGGCACACTTTAAAAAATTAACTGATTTATTGTCTGGTTTATGTAATAGAAGGCATTTCTTCTCTGCACCTTTTATTTCAGCGTCAGTTTTGCTCGGAGACTCATACATTCTTGGGAACGCTATCAGTGCTAGGCCCACAGCCTTGGATCTGTGTAGCTGTGTGTCTTTGCCTAGAGCTTTTCATGCTTTGCAGTAGGAGGCTGATAAGATGTACTGAGGGTACATTACGTGGGGGGGACATTTAAAAGTTGTGGGGCTGCTTTGCATGAACGGATCCAAATTTTAGTACTACTTTTTGGTTCATCTTTGCTCATCTTGAGTTGTAGGGTCTGCATTTTCCTCCTAGAAAAGTAAAAATAATGACATCAAATAAATCTTTATGTAATGAATAATGCTGAACATTTTGTACACATCGCCCAATTTAATTCTCATTTAAATGATGAGGAAATCTAGTTTCAAGGAAATTTAGTAACTTGCCCAGCCACGCATTGCACAGCAATGGCGGGTGTGTGGTTTAGAACCAGCTCCGTCTAACTCCAAGATACAGAATATGTTACAAACTAATTTTAACGTTACTCATTTTTAAAGAAGAGAGATATAGATTAAATAATAACACTCCAGTGTGCCTTTGGAAAATGTCGCTATTCCTGTGTAATAGAGAGCTCAGGAAATAGACTTTTGAGCAAAACCTTAAAGGTTAAGCTGATTTGGGTAAGGAAAGTTTGGGCCCTGGGAGTGGCATGTAGTGTATGGAAATGATACACAGTCAGACAGATGAGATGGTATGACGAGCATGTTTGTTTAAAGATAAGAAGACCGGGTCAGGTTATTGCAGATCACTTCACTGAGAATAGAGAGAATTTTGCTGCTTCCTATTTGCAAGTAAGGTGGCCACATAGGTGGAGTGTTAGTTGCAGGTTGTGCATGAAATTTTATGACATAGGATCCATACTATACCCTCTTGAAACCTTTTTGGTCAACGAGACCTGCATAAATACAGACGTCAGTATCGTAGCAGGTTTATGGTATCAGAAGAAGGTTCAACAGAGATGACGTTCCTCTCACCACCATCCTGTTTGGTCCTTATTGTAACACTAAGCAAAATGGTATTAATCTGCTTACATTGGTGTCTCTTGGTAGATCGCTATCATTGTGATAGTTTTTCTTATCCACTGAGGCAAGTGCATGGTGCACGGTGCCTAAAAGCATTGTTGAGTGTTAGCCTTTCCATTCTAGACAGGGTTCCCAATGAGTGTTTAGTTCCAGGCACTGAGCTCTCTGAAGGATACAAGCTGAGTAGAGCGTGGAACTTTTTTCAGGGATACTCAGGACAGAACAGAATTTCCAACACTTAAAAGAAGTATAATAGTACAGGAAAGTGTTAAGTGTCACCAGACACTACAGAGGAGAGCTGTGGAAATTCAGAAGACAGATTGCTTCTGGCTCAAGGAGCCAGGGACTGGGTACCAGATAAGACAGGTGGTGAAAGATGGGAAGAATCCAGAAAAAGAGAAGCATTGAAGGCAGAAGCACTGGAGTTAGAAGGTATCATGCTCTGTGTGTGGAGCACTGAGTGTGATAATTATTTGTATTTTTGCTTTACAAAAGGAAAGGCTAACCAGATTCAGCTCTTAAATATCTTAAGCTGTGAGCTATCTATTGAACTAATTTTTATGACAAGATAAATTAGAAGATGAAGCAGCACATTGCCCTAAAATAACCAAATGCATATAATATGGATGCTACATATTGTGTGGTTATTTGAACTTGAAAATTGCTCATACTGCCTTTTTCCCCCCATGTATGTTTATGTGCTCATTTATTGCTTAAGTTACAGATTTTTTAAAAAAACTTAAAGCTTGAGGGTCAACATGGAGATCTACTTCAGAAATAACTGTGCTTATTATTATAAAACAAGTAAAATATTTATTATGTTTTAAGACTTAAGGGGAAAAACATCTTTGCTCAGGAGAATTAATCAGGTAAGCATTACTCCCTTGAGAACTTCAAGAGGTGAAAATTAGAAATATTTTCTGTATGTTTCCTACTACTGATTTAATTCTAGCTTTTAAGGAGCAATTTTTATGCTGTTGTTCAGGACCTTTGCAGTGTTATTTCTATAGGAGTAGAATTAGAATCATTGGAAGTACCAGTGTGAAATGTTAGGTAGCATAAAAATTCATCTTCTTAAATCACCTTTGTACTTTTATTTTATTTTATTTTTTGTGATCTTCTGGAACCTGGAGGCTTAGATAACTTTATGCTAGTTACAAGCATATTAATAGGTTCTTGATTGCTTCTTAATTTTTATCTAGAATAGTCTTACTCAGAACTGGAAACTTCCTATGTAAATTTTCTTTGATATTTTAGTTGAAGGAGACATAGATTTAAAATAACTATGTTTTGAGTTGTTTCGTCATGCTAAGTTTGCAGAATTCACAGATTGTAATAAACTTTTCTCAAGAATGTTATGTGAATGGTTAATTCTTGCCTGTATTCTTCTCAGGAGTCTGGAGAGCAAAAGGTATGCTTTGGTTCTTAAAAGACAGAGCTTTCTGCCTTATGACTTACATGTATCGGGGCATAATTTATACAATGAAATTCGCCGATTTGAAGTGTACAATTTGATGAGTTTTAACAAGTATGTGTAGTTGTGTAACTGCTACCACAGCATCACTGCACAAGTCTCCTCCTGCTCCTTTGTAATCAATCTCCTCTCCCCACCCCGTTTCTAGGTAACACTGGTTTGCTTTCTGTCACTGTAGAGTAGGTTGCATTTTCTAGAGTTTTGTAGGAAAGGAATTGTACAGTATGCACTCTTTTTGGTTTGGTTCATCCGTTTGGCAGAATAGTTTGAGAGTCATCCATCTTACATGTTTTCGTTCTCTCGTTGTTGGCTAGCGTTGCATTGTATGGTCGCCTTACACGTTTTCCATTGATGGACACTTGGGTTGTTTCCACTTTTTGGCTATTATGAACTGAGTTATTATGAGCATTTATGTTCAGGTCTTCATATAGGCATTTAGGGTTTCATTTTGCTTGCTACTTCTTTACCTTGTTTACTGTAGCTTTGTACTAAATCTTGAAATCAGGTAGTCTACTCTTTCTTTTCAAAATTTATGTTTTGGCTAGTCTTTCTACATGAAATTGAGAATCAGCTCGTCAAGTTCTAAAAAAAAATACTGCCCTGATTTTGAATGGGATTACATAAAAAATGTAGATTAATCACAGAACAATTGATGTCTTAACAATATTAAATCTCGTGGTCTGTGAACACATGAATCTCCCCATTTGTGCAGCTCATCTTCAGTTTCAGCAGTGCTTTTAGTGGAAAGTCTTGCATGTATTTGGATTTATTTTCAGACTGTGAGAATATATATTTCCTTATTTTGCATAGCTAACATTTATTGAGTAATAGCAAAAACTTGAATGGTGCTTACTAGGAGTCAGATAAATTAACACATTTGTCCTGGTAGCCCAGAGAGTGACTACCATTATTTTTCTCACATCACTGATGTGGAAATTGAGGCATTGAGGAGGTCAGTAACTTGCTTACGGTCACATAACAAGCAAGTGGTGTCCTCTACATAGGAACCCAGATCGACTGGCCTCAGTCACAGAACTTTTAATCCTAGTGCTGTGCTGCTGTGTACCTGTGTCATAAAATACATTTCATTAGGTGCCTTGCATGTGCATGAGGATACCTCTGTGTCTCTGTAAGGGTCTCACTGTGGTTTGTCATAAGCGGTGGCAGTATGGATGATATAATGACTATGATGATTTGCACACAGGGGAGCAAGGAAATGCATGGCAGAAGTATACTGAGTTTGACTTGAAAATCCTTGAAAACTGCCATTACCAGAAGTTCACATGGAAACATTGTTTGTGTTGTGTTGATGGTACTTGCTTTCAATTCTTGACCATATTTTCGAGTGGTCTACTTGTGCTTGAGAAAGAATCATTTGTACAAATGTGCTTCCCCCATATATTATTGTAATTCTTGCCCATTTCAAGTGTCAGCTATGCATTGTGTCCACTAAGAAGCCTTTAGAAGCATAGCTGTGTATCTTATACGCTCCTCCATCAAAGCCCTTATCATAGTGTATGTGATTGACTCATTTGCCGTTGGGAGACATTGTCTGTGTATTCTTGGTGCCTAGCACAGGTCCTGGATACACTAGAGATTTGAGAGAAGGCTGGAAAGAGGTAGCACTTTTACTTTTAAATACTATTTTTAAAATTGATATACAGTAATTCCTAGCACTGCAAAAAATTAACATATAGTAAAATTGAATTTTTGTTGTATAACTCCATGAATCTTAATTCGTGCATAGATAGATTGTCTCCATCACCATAATCTCCCAAATGTCTTCCTGGCTAGCCTATTTTCCACTTTCCCTGAGCCCTTACCTTTGGAGTTTTTTGCCCTTTCTGGGTTTTTTTTTTTTTTTTTTTTTTTTTTTTTTTTTTTTTTTTTTTTTTTTTTTTTTTTTTTTGTGGTTAGGTTTTTTTGCTATTGAGGTTTGAGAGTTCTTTATGTTCTGGATATAATTTTGTATTTGCTCTGTCTTTACAAATTTTTTTTACCTTTTCGTTCTTGCAATTGTGTCTTTTGAAGAACAAAAATTTTAATATTGGTAAAGACCAGTTAATCAGTTTTTTCCTTTATGGAGCATGCTTTTAGGGTTGTGCCTAAAAACTTTATGGTTGAGGATATTTTCTCTTAAGTTTCTTTTAGTAGTCTTACTGTTTTGTATTTTACATTTAGCTCTATGATCTGTTGTGAATTTACTTTTGTGAAAGGAGTGAAGTTTATAAATTTCATTTTTTGCATATGGCTATCCAGTTGTAACAAAACACCGTTTGTTTCCTTTCTTCATTTGATTAATTTTGTACTATATATATATATATATATATATATATATATGGCTCTATTTCTGGATTCTCTATTTTATTCCATATCATACTGCCTTGATGAGTAGTTTTACACTGTGTCTTAAAATTAGGTAGTATAATTTCTCCAACTTTATCCTTTTTCAAAATTGGCTTAATAATTCTAGTTGCTTTTCTACATAAATTTTAGAAGTAGTGCCAATGTTTAAAACAAATTCTGGTAGGATTTTGTTTAGGAGTATGTTAAGTTTATTATAAGATTAAATTCAGGGAGAAGTGACATTTTCACTGTGTTAAATCTTCAAATTGATGAATGCAGTGTTTATTGATACTTATTAGGTGTTCTTTGATTTACTTCCATCAGCATTTTGTAATTTTCAGCATACAGATCCTATACATGTTTTATTAAAATTATTCCTTAGTATTTCATCTTTTTGTAATTATTATAAGTAGTGTTTATTCTTTTTCTTTTGCTAGCATATAGAAATTTAGCCCATTTTTGTGTTGATTGTGTATCCTGAGATGTTTCCAGACTGCCTTTTTCATCCTAGGAGTTTTTGGTAGAGTTCTTACTTTTTTTCCACATAGACAATCTATGTTGTTTGCCACAGGGCATAGCTGTATTTTTTCCTTTGAATGTTTGTCTTTTTTCCCTTTTTTGGTCTTCTTGAGTCATGGTTTCATTATGCGGTTCTGGCTGGCCTTGACCTCATTTTGTAGCCCAGACTGGCCTGGAACTTGCAGCAACCCTCCTGCCTCAGCCTCCCAAGTGCTGGGATTATGAGCATGTGCCACCATGCTAGTCTTTTTCTTGCTTGACTGCACTGGCTAGAACTTATTTGTACCTTGACATTAATATTTAAATATTAATAATAAATATATTGCTATTTAAACATATTATTTCATTACTTTGTCTTCTTTGCTTTGTTAGAACCCTAACCTAGCAGCCATCAAAAGACTCGAGTACCATAAATTGCTCCCTGTGCGTCCAGTTAAGCCAGCTGGGCTGCTTCCCTCTTGGGGGGCAGGAGCACACTGGCTGCAGACAGCAGTATCACTGGTAGTAGACACAGCCTGTTGCCTGTGTGGATTGCCCTGAGGGACCATGGGAGCAGCGGACAGCTGTTTCCAAGGGATGTTTATATCTCTGACCTTGAGCTGTTCCCAGTCTAGGCTCCAGACAAACACATGGGCTGCCTTCAGAGAGTCCCAGGGCCTGGCAGCCAAGGTTCACATTGGCCAATCATTGTTCATCTGCACCAGGCTACAGAACAGAGAGCTTGTGTTTCAGAGTCTATACAGGGCCAAGTTCAAGTTTCCTGGAAGCCAAAAGATCTGGATATCAAAGAACTGGATTATTACCAAGATTTGTATGGAAGAATTTGAGGATTTGGTAGCTCAAAAACAGCTTGTTCCTAATTGCTGTGGGGTCATATACATCTCTAGTCTTGGTCCCTTGCTTCCATAGTAGGCGCTGGCCCTCCTGAGGGCTTGCTGTGCTGCCTCTTTAATCGTATAAATCCACCGATAAATCCTGCTTCCTACCCCCACCAGTAAAGCTCATAAATGTAGCTCCTTAAAATTAATACAGTATATGACCTGTGAGTCCGTAGCTGGTTTCTGAAGGGGCTTATTTTGTAATCATTATAGTAATGAGAGTTGAATAATGGTAGTTTTGTTTTCAAAACTAGCGGCTATTCTCTAGAGAAGACAGTTCTTTCATGTGTCTAAGAGGGTGGTTTTAAGTCATTGTGAGAGTAATTAGATAAAAGAGTTTTTTTCTCTCTCCAGTGTTGTTGATTGAATTTAGGGTCTTACACCTGCTAGGTAAGTGCTCTACCTCTGAGCTACATCCCCAGCCCCCAAATGGAGTGTTTTTGATTTGAGTTTTAATGAAAGTTAGTAATATTTATTAAGAAATAGACAAAGTAAATTGCCATTCTGGAAATAATATGAAGGACCTGATAACATTGTGATCTGTTGATTATTATTGGCCTGAGCTAGGCTCAGCCACTATCTGATTTTTCCCTTAAGGATAGGTGAGAGGATTGACTCAGGCTCATTTTAAGGTTGCTGTGCCTTTGGTTTAGTACTGAACTGGCAAAAACAAAACAAACAAAACTTCCTCCAAACAGCTCATGGGTAATGCCTGCCAGAACCGCTGTTCAAACCCCCTTCTTTACAAGCTATTCTTCCTGCTCTGCCAAAGTACTTCTCCAACTTCTCGTGTATGATTAACATATTTGTATATGAAAGACAAAATGGATATACCTAGAGGCATTAGGAATGTTACCTGAATACTAATATTTTAGTCTCTGGGACGGTTGATTTGGCTGTGTCTTAAAAAGAGCACTTCAGATTGTGGAGTTGTGAGAGCCAGTCCTGCCACAGCTACTGACTGACTGTATGTTTATGGGCTTTGGTCATCTCATCCTAGCACTTTGGGTAGTTGTGAAATATTGTTTAAATTTTCTCCACACCATAAGAGATAGTTACCCTCATTTTGAGTCTTCATTTGTTTTCTTAAATTCAGAACTTAATGGTATGAACAAAGACAGATGGGCTGCAAAAAAATTGTTGCGGCATTTCAAACTGGGTTCTAAATTTTAGTAGAAATTGCATTTAGTAAATAGTGATGATAATGTCGAATGATTAGATGACTGAGAAATACTGGCCAGTATATCTTTGTTGTAGAGATTTGCTAGGTATATTCATGTATTAAAATCTTTGAAGAATTATTCTGTAAAAATGTTTGCTTTCTTAAATAAAGGTAAACCAAAATGGATTATCAAGACCCTCATTTGGGAGCATAGATTTTAACAAATACTGGTAGTTCATGAGACATGGGTAGTGAAGCAGTGCTTTATATGATGCTTTTCAATGTGACTTTGCAGTGAAATTCTTGATAACATGAGGCTGTTTCAGATAAGTATAGTACTTTACTGAGCCAGTGGGAATTAATGCTTTGGAAATATATGAACTTTAAAAGAAATACTGCTTTGAATTCCAGCTTTTGTGGAATTTGTTGGGTGAACTTTATGACTATTGAAGTTTACTCAAAGATAGATTATGAAGTACTGACAAGGTAGTAAATTTGCAACATTTTTGTTACAGAATTGTTA
>RJWT010049981.1:0-10912 GCA_004365215.1 Cuniculus paca | reverse complement strand
CACTTGGCCCCAAAACATGCTTCACATTCCCAACTTCCCAGACTGGATGATGGAAAGACAGCCATAGGAGACAGCCAGCAGTTGGAGAGCAGAATTGGGGGGAGTCCTGCTGAGGAACAGAGGCAGGTGATAATGGACCCAGCTCCTGCAGTGAGAGATCAGATTCAACCTGAGTTACACAGGACTGGAAGATTTTGTTGGCCCTGTGTTCTCACTGTAAACAGAATTCTGCATCCAGCACTGTTCTGGGAGTAAACTACAACCTTAGCCATCCAGTGTGAACAGAAAGGTCCTGGTTTGTACTCTGATCCTTATCCTTCGACTGAGGAAAAGACATCCAAAACAACAGAAAGCTTTCATTTTTCTTTATTTGATTGTATTATTTTTAAAATTTTATTTATTTTATTTTATTATTGCTATTTTCCTCGTTATATGCATTTTCCTCCTAACTTTTTTTCCTTTACTTTATCTTTTTTCCTTTTTTCGAGCAAGTCTGCATGCATGCTCACCCTCTTGCCTTTTTTTTTTTTTATCAATACAGTTTACAGAAGGTCAGGGAATTCTCCTTTGTCTCTTTATATCCCTCCTACTTTTATCTTCACCTGACTTCTTTCTCCTGCGTCTAATTCATTCTCGATTTTTCCTCTTTTTCCTCTCCCATTTCCATTTGTCTTCCTTTATCTTTTACTCTAATGTTAATATCAGTCATAAAATCTTTCTCCATCTCCACTTTTCACTACTGATTTTGTACCCAGTTTTTCCTTTTATCTTGTTCTAAATATATAACATAGCCTTACCATCATTAGGATCCTTTGGCCCCTTCCTATTTCCTCCTTCCCATGCCACATAGCAGAAGCCTTTTTTTCAAAAAAAAATTTTTTCTCTTCTCTTCCCTTCTCTGACATTACCCAGTTCCCAATTCCCTAGGCCTTAGATAACTGATTCTGTAAAATTACTGTTGAGTGCTATTTTTCATCATTAGAGGAGATGTAGCCATTTAGTGTGCATTAACTCTGAGTCAAGACATGGGTTGTCATGATACTTACACTATAACCATGGATTTCTTCTCTAGGCTGAAAAGAGATCCAAAACAGGGTCTCATGGTATGCTATTTCTCAACTAGCCCTGATAAGTACAACTATAAAGGATTAACCTGTTTCTACTATAGCTGAATAGATTGCATAGGAATAACCCTGGTAAGTGGACAGTTTCATGCTAATGAATCTGTCTGCTGAATCCACCATCACACACATGGAGAGGGAGAGCAAGAATTTCTAACCCAAGGAGTTGAACTGGATCAGACTCTGCAAGAATTCCTGAAATCTGGCTGAAAGAAATCCTGAGGCTGAGATAGGTTCAGTACTTCAGTAAAGAATCAGAGGAGTTACTAGGGTATGAGCACTCAGACTCTCTGGTAAAGAAGCTACTTGAGAATCACGTATACAATGGCTTATTGGGAATATTTAGTCTGTGTTCCCATAAGACAACTTTTTTGTATGTTTCTTGATTTATTTGGAATGCAGTGTTGTGTTATGTTCTTTTATGCTTACCTGTGTTTATTAGGTTATTACCTTTGTGTATTTGTTCTTTCATTGGATTTGGTTTAATAGGTATCTAGCTTCTCTCCCTTGTCTTAGCTCCCTATCTAGTTTTGTCAACTCAAACACCAAGACAATACTATTAACTGTTTTTTAATCTTTTTTTCAAATTTATAAACTTCTCTTCCCAACTTTTAAACTTTCCCATATTTAGCTTTCTCACAGTCACTCCTATCTTCCCTAGTATTAATCCTCAATCTTTACATCCTAAGCTTTTGGCTTTCCATATCTTATCTATTTTATTATCTTCCTTATCAATAAATTCTGACAACCACATAGTTTTCCTAAATCACAAAGTAAACACCCTTTCTGACATATCTCACACTTGCCTCCACAAAATATCCTTTGAAAACTCTCAGTACTAACCCTTCTATTCAACTAAAAGAACCACAATAAAATAAGACCCCATCAAACTTTTCATCTAACCTGCCACTATTCCCCTTTTAAAATCCCCTCTTAGTGTCTGACACTCCTTATCTAACCATCTCCCATTATCCTCACACAACCTCACGTACCTCATTGCTGAACAAGTACAAAATAATAAACTGTCAACATTTGCATACAGAATAGGCAAAGGAGAGAAGGGTAACTCAATGCCTATCATATAGAAATGTTTTAAGATTGAATCTGTGGATGCTGCTGAAATCAGAAGTAATTCTTTCTACAAAATATAGGAACAGAGTTAAAATCACTTAAAGGAAATAGCAGAAGGAATAAATACTAGTACTGTAAACATAAAGCTAAAAATTATTCAGAAGTGATAGCCTATTAAAAATCCCTATACAAACCATAAACTCTTCTTATTTCTTTAGTCTCAATTTACATTAACACCCCCTAAAGGTGGGTAAAAAGAGGGGGCCATACATAATTTAGCACAGATACACATAGGAGAAAAAGGAAGAAAGGGAATATAAGATCTCCCAAGGCAGAGCAAAAGTTTACAAAGGGAGCAGAAAACAAATACCAGGTAGCAGAAATATGTGAAAACTTTTCAGAAGATGTAAAGAAAACAGATGGAATTGAAGAGGAAATAAACCAAAAGTTCACAGCAATTTCACTCAGTATTCCCACAGTGAATTTTGGAAAAGTAGGTAAAATACTGAACTAAACAAAACAGTTCAAACTTTGCCAAATGCAAGAAGGATATGGAATCCTTAAAAAGATGTCAGACAAAAATACTCAAAATAAAGAACTGCACTGAATTTATACATCGCAGTTTGTGACCAACGTGTACACAGCACATCTAATGTTCAGGACAAAATAGTGAATTGTGATGGAGATATTAAAGAAAAACAGAAAACAATAGAAGGTTATCCAGCAGCTACTAGATGACATCAAGAAAATCAATCTAAGGCTAACTGCAGTTAGAGAAAAAGTTGAAGATAGCACAGATGGATTCACTAACATGCTCACAGAAATTATGGAAGACAATTTCCCAAATATAAAAGTTTAAAATGCAAGAAATAACTGCTGACAAAGCACCAAACAATTATGATGTGAAAGAAGAAGTTCACCAAGGCATTTCATTATTAAATTCCAAGATATCCAGCAAAAAAAAATTTTAAAGGTGGCCAAAGAAAAACAAAACAAAAAAAATCACGTATAAAGCTAAAGCAATTAGGACCACAGCACGCTTTTCAGCACAATCCCTGAAGGATAGAAGAGCCTGAAGTATTTGAATCCCTAAGAGCAAAGACTTCCAACTCAGATTAACTTATCCAGTAAGGCTATCCTTCAAAGCATGGAAAAATAAGGTATTTCTATGGAAAAAAGCCCAGCTCAGAAGACATATGAGTACTAAAAATCTACTCTAGAGAAAATGCATAACAGTATTCTTGAGAGAAAAAAAAGATCAGACAGCTAAAACCAGAGAAAACTAATGAGGTCAATGGATAAACAGCAACAAAAAAATGAGGAAAAGAAAAACAATAAACCAACAGATAAAGAATGCAATGGTAATAAATAACCAACGTATCTCAGTAATATCTCTCAACTTTAACAGTCTCAAACCTCCAGTTAAAAGACATGGACTGGCAGACTGGGTCAAAAAGTGGAATTCAACAGTCTTGCATTCAAGAAACTCATCTAAACCAAAAAGATATTCATAGATTAAAATTAAAGGGTGGAAAACATTTCATATGCAGAGACCTAGAAAAAAAGTAGGTAGCAATTCTAACACCAGATGTGGTAAAATTCAAGCTAATACTGACTAGAAGAGAGAAGATCACTGCATACTACTTAAAGGAACAATCCAACAAGAAGAAATAACATTGATAAACAGATATGTACCAAATACTGGAGCACATCTCTTCACAAAACACAAACTGATGAAATTAAAAGATCAAATAAACACTAACATAATTATAATAGGGAATTTTAACACTTGGCCTTCAGAAAGAGATAGGTTAACTAAACATACAAACAAACAAAAAAAAGCAAAGCAATTTCACACCCTTGAACATATGGACAAACGTATATGCACAGAGTATTCTACCTCTGTAAAATACCTTAAACATTCTTTTCAGCAGCACATGGTACTTTTTCCAAAACAGATCACATACTAGTCCACAAAGCCTGCTTGAGTAGATACAAAAGAATAGAAATTACCCCCATTCATTCTATCAGACCACTGTGCAGTATAATAGAAATCAATGACAGAAGTAGTTTTGGAAAATTAACAACATACTCCATAAAACCAGTGAGTCACAGAGGAATCAAAGAATAAATTTAAAAACTTCAGGAAGTTAATCATTATGGTGGCACAACTCATCAGAACCACTGGAACATTATCAAAATAGTTCTAAGAGGAAAATTCATCACAATCAATGTTCACGTTAGAAAAACAGAGCTAGCTCAAATACACAACCTTAAGAAAAATCTTAAGATACTTGATAAACAGCAAGAAACCAGCTCAAAACAAAATTTAAAGCATGAAATTATAAAGACAAGAATAGAAATCAACAAAACTAAGACTAAAAGAAGTTTTAAAATCACAGGATTAAAGACCTGCTTCTTTAAAAGAATTAGTAAAATAGATAAGCCCCTAGTCATGCTTACCAAGAGAAAGCAAGAAAAGACTCATATTAATACAATTAGAAATGAAAAAGATAAAATCACAATGACACTGTAAATCCAGTAGAAAGTAACCACTTTGAAAAATTATATTCTAAAAAATTACCAAATTATGAAGAAATGGACATATTCCTAGACACAAGCAAACTACCAAAACTAACCCCAAGAAGAGATAAATATGCTTAGCAACCCACTAGAAAGCAATGAAATGTACACAATGCTAAAGAAACTGCCAACTGAAAAAGCCCAGGATCTGATAGATTCACTGTTGAGTTCTACAAATACTTTAAGGATGTTATATCGCTAAAACTCCTCAAGCTCTTTAAAGGAATAAAAGGCATGGAGTACTCCCCATTTCAAGTATGAAAGCCAGTATCACAAAACCAGATAAAGACTAGCTACAAAAGAAAATTATAGGCAAGTCTCCTTAATAAACACAGATGTAAAAATACTCAATAAGATATTAGTAAATAGAACACAGCACATTATCAAAAAGATTATACATCATGATCAAGTAGGTTTCATTCCATAAATGCAAGGAGGATAGAACATATGTAAGTCAGTAAATGTAACATCACATAACAGGAGCAAGGTCAAAAACCATATGATTATATCAATAAATGCACAAAAGACTTTTAACAAAATTTAATACCTGTTCATGATAAAATATCTGCAGAAGACAGGTATAGAAGGACATTCCAGAATATGATAAAAGCTATATATAATAAATCAATAACCAATATTATACTAAATGGGGAAAAACTAAAGTCATTCTCCATAAAATGAAGAAGAGAAGGATGTCCATTATCACTTCTTCTACTCAACATAGCACGTGAAACATTAGCCAGAGTAATTAGGCAAGAGAAAGAAATAAAAGGGATACATACAGGAAAAGAAGAATTTAAATTATCATTATTTTCAGATGACATGACTTAGAAGACCTAAAGAATTCCATCCAAAAACTCTTAGAATTAATAATAAATTTCAGCAATATAGCAGGATACAAGATCAACACACAAAAATCATTAGCATTTGTGTACACCAACAAAGAACAAGATGAGAAGAGAACTTTGAAAATAATACTATTCACAGTAGCTTCAAGAAAAATGAAATAACTAGAAATTAACCTAACCAAGGAAGTGAAAGACCTCTACAAAGATATGTATAGTACTCTGTAAAAGTAGTTTGAAGAAGGCATCAGAAATTGGAAAGTTCTCCTTTTCTACTGGGTAGGCAGAACCAATATTGTCAAAATGACCATATTCTCAGAATAGTTATAAACATTAAGTACAGTCCCAATCAAAATACCAACAGCATAATTTATAGATCTAGAGTAACAAATCCTAAAATTCATATGGAACCAGAAAAGAGTCAGAAGAGCAAAAGAAATTTGGGCAACAAGAGTGAAGCAGGAGACATAGCAATACTTAAATTTAAGTTATAGTATGAAGCAATAGAGATAAACATGCCATTATACTTAAACAAAGACAGATACATGGATCAATAGAACAGAATTTAGTATATAAAACTTTGTCAGATACATTAAGCTTTTTCGTCTTTGACAAATGGGCCAAAAGCATATGTTGGAGGAAAGATAGCCTATTCAACAAGTGATGCTTGGAAAACTGGTTATCTGTGTGTAGAATATTGAAATTGGACCCTTATATTTCATGATATACTAAATTAAAATCAAAATGGCTCAAAAATCTGGACATTAAGCCTATTGTAAAATAAAACAGGTAAAATACTTGAAGGCAAATGTATAAAAAAAAGATTTTTTAAACAAAAGCCCAAATGCACAAAAAATAACAGCAAAAATTAATAAATGGAATTATATAAGACTAAAAAGTTAGTGTATGGTGAAAGAATCAAGTGGTACAATGAATATTGGAAATGAAGAATAGGAAAGCATTTTGCCTACTACTCCACAGACAGAGAGCTAATATCTAAAATATACAACAAACTAAAAATAAATAAATAAGTAAACATAAAAATTAATGACCAGATCAAGAAATGGGCAAGAGAAATGAACAGACAATACACAGAGGAAAAATACATATTTTCAACAAATATATGAAACAGTGCTCAAGATCTCTGGTCATTAGAAAAATGCAAATTAAAACACTAAGATTCCATCTTACTCCAGAGAGAATGACAATCATTAGAAATAAAACAATAACAAATGCTACTGAGGCTGTGGTGAAAAAAAAACCTCCATAATAACTGGTGGGAAAGTAAACTAGTAAAACTATCATGCAAATGTTTCTGGAGATTTCACAAAGAATTGAAATTAGAAATTCCATGTAACCCAGCTGCCCACCTGCTAGGTATCTTTCTCAAGAGTTTACATCATCATACCATAGCAACACTTGCATACTAATGTTTATTACAGCACAAATTATAATAGCTATCCTGAAAGTAGCCCGTATGCCCATCAACTGGTTCAATTGGTAAAGAAAATGTATTTTTATAATGGAAAAATTCTCAACTATAAAGAATGACAAATTTGTTAATATGGTGTCAAATTAATACTTACCTCACTTTGTAACTTTCTTGACTGTGTCTGATACTATTGTTATTTTTCATTGTAACACTTTAGCCAAAGTGTTATGATTGCTGTAAGCAGCTGTTCTTCCTGGTATACATGAAATTGTGTAAGGGTCATAAAAATATGCTCAGCTAGTGCCAAAGAACCAGGGACTGGTACTGGTAGGCAGCACCTTCTCAACACCAATAAATTGAAGAGGTAGAATCTTGCAACAGACCCAAAATCCAAAAGCTAGTTATACCTAGAAGACACTTATAAGAAGTATTAATTCCTTAAAGGTTCTATATAATATCAATAAAGCTACTCACTACAGGCAATGTATAAGCATCAACCCTGGACTCAAACTAAAAAAAATTATGTTACAAATGGGAAGAAACTTAAATAAGATGCAACACCAGACATCCAGGTCAGCAAAGGAAAACCCAGAGGCCAATGAAGTGGAACAATCTGAAAGTTACAAACTTGGACTCTCTAAAGTGGTAACAGCAGATGTAACTATGAAAATGAAAGAGGCTTCATAAAAAAAATTAAACCAGAAAAATTTCTCAAATAACTACAAAGACAGTGAACAAAATGAAAAGCATGCTTAGTGATCTAGAGTAGATGTATATTTTTGAAAAATGAGGGTCTTAGAAAACATTCAAAAAGATAACCAGCACATTAAAAATTGTATTGAAAATATACACACCAGAATGAACCAATGCAATAACAGAATCTGAAACATAGAAGACAGGATTGTGGTTAGTAATCATGAAAAGAAAGATTTCTCAAAAATATCAGAAGACTATGAGAAATCAATCCAGCAGCTGCTAAATGATGCAAATAAGAATAACATAAGATGATTGGAGTCAATGAAAAAAGTAGAAGATAGTGTAGATGATATTAAAAACCTGTTCACAGATGCCATGGTGGAAAACTTCCCTGCCACAGTAAAAGCATGAAATATACAGGTAAGTGAGGCACAAAAAACTCCAGTTAGCCCTGTTCAAAACAAAAATCTACACCAAGGCATGTAATAGTCAAGATTTCATAAATTCAACAAAACAATAAAATGCTAAAAGTGGTTAGAGACAAGAAACAAATCACATATTAAAGGAAAGTCCATCAGAATCATGGCAGACTTCTCGATGCAAATCCTCAAATCAAGCAGAGATTGGAGTGAAGTATTTCAAGCCTGAAAATAAAACAACCTCCAACCCATATTGATACAGCCTGCAAAACTATTTCTGAATAAGAGACACAAAAAAGGTCACTATATCCTTGTGAAAGAAACAATCCAAGAGAAAAAGATAACAATCATAAATATATATGCACCAAATATCAGTGCACCCAACTATATAAAACAAATATTAATGAACAGGAAATATCAAATAAGCGCTTATACAATAGTAATGGGGGACTTCAATACCCCTGTCACAACTAGACAGATCAACTACACAAAAAAAAATCAATAAAGAAATATTAAAACTGAACCAAACTTTTGAACAAATGAACATAGTAGTTGTCTATAGAGGGTCCCACGCAACATCAGAATACACATTCTTCACAGGCACATACAGGATGTCCTCCAAAGTAAATCACATACTAACACTTGCAAAATGCTTACATAATGCTTACATAAATGCAAACGAACTGAAGTTATCCTATGTATATTTTTAGGCCATAGCACAATGCAATTGAAAATCAATGACAAAAGAATCCACAAGAACTTCATAAACACACAGAAATTAAATAATACCCTCCTGAACAACAAATGGGGCACATATGAAATTAAAGAAGAGAATAGAGTTTCTTTGATTAAATGATACTGCCATTATAACACACGGGACACAATGAAAGCAGTCCTATAAGGGAAATTTATACCAGTGAATATCCATATCAGGAAAACTGAGTCAGTTTAAATAAATAACTTAAATTTGAACCTCAAGCTTCCAGAAAAAGAAGAGAAAGACAAGCCCAAAGTTCAAAGAGGAAGGAAATTATTAAGAATAGAGCAGAAATCAATACAATGGAGCCTAAGGAAACAATACAAAGAATCAACGAATCAAAAATTTAGTTCTTTGTAGATTGAATAAAATCAACAAACACTTGTCCAATCTTATCAAAAAAGGAAAGAAAAGATTCAACAGCCTGCAATTAGGAATTAAAAGTGTGAAATCCCAACAGATCTTGCATAAAATTAGAAGATAACTTTACATATACCTTGGTTACTTTTCTCTCATTGCTAGGACAAAATACCCAACAGCCAAAATGAAGGAAGGAAAGGTTTATTTAGGTCACTGTTTATGGAGGTTTCAGTGAATAATCAGTTGGCTCCAAGGCAGGGTGGCATGACCATGGGGAAACACTTCAAGATGGCAGCCAGCAAAAACAGAAAAAAATGGGGGTGGAGATCAAGTCTCTTTTCCTCCCTTATATTGTATGCAGGCCACCTTCCATTCCCCAGGATGTGTATAGCTCTCACAAAATCTCTGTGCCTTCCTCTTGCACAGGATGAGGATATTTATAAAGTAAGGATCTTTGCTCCTGGCTGAGTCTCTTAGTTAAACTTCTAAACTTCTCAAGTTGACACAGTGTATCAACCATAACAATCCACCCCTTGTCAACTTGGCAATCAGTCACATTCCTTTAAACCAGTTTCCAGATAAAAAGACATGACTTCTCTTACCATTTCACAACTTGAACATTATAACACAGGTTTACCAAACCTTAAGGACCAGTATTAGGTCTGTCAAGATTATATAAGAACCATAACATTCTGTCCTTGGCCCGCCAAAGACTCATGCACATTCCTTTATGCAAAAGGCATTTAGTTCATGTGCAAGACTTGCCAAACTCCAAACAGTTTTAGCATTGCTGAATAGTCAAAGTCCCACGTCTCCTCTGAGATTTAAGGCAATTTTTAGCAGCAAGGCCCTGTACAAATAAAAACAAAGTTAAACACTTCCAAAACTGGTAAACAGAATGCAGCAAATAATCAAGACATTTATACACTATAACAAAGGAGGATTAATTGCAGGGATATAAGCATGTTTCAACATATTCAAATCAATAAAAATAATACACTCTATTAACAGAGTCAAGGACAGAAACCATATGATCATGTCAGCAAATACAGAAAAATCATTTGACAAAGTCCAACACACATTCCTGATTAAAAAAAAAAAAACCTTAGCATTACAGGTCTTCAAGTTGGATAACAGGAAATGAGCAAAGTCTAGAATATTTGCCCTCTGGCTCTCACTGAAGGCATTTGCCAATCCCTAACCTGGAGGAACATCTATGCTGTATTGAGTGACAGATCAGGTTATATAAAATTATATAAATAAACTTGTGCAACAGAAAAAAAAAAAAACAACCTTAGAGAAAATTTGAAAGCTACAACCCCAACTACAAACACACTCAGCCACCTTATCTTTCACAAAGGGGCCAAACATGTTCACTGGAAGAAAGATAGCCTCTTTAATAAGTGGTGCTAGAAAAACTGGCTTTCCATATGCCAAAAACTAAAATTAGACACAAGCCTATCACCATGTACTAAAGTCAAAATGGATCAAAGATCTAAATATTAAAACAGAAACACTAAATCTTCTGGAAAACAAAGTAGGTAGGAATCTTGAAGACATAGGGGTAGTTGGAGAATTCATGAACAAAAGTCAAACTACACAGGAAACACTTCCCAGAATCAACAATT
>RJWT010049980.1:0-10916 GCA_004365215.1 Cuniculus paca | reverse complement strand
GTTAGCTTTCTGCTGAACTCCAGGTTCCGCAGACGAGGAAGAAGAGGAAAGTCAAGAGGCTATCTGCCACAAACTTTAAGAGACTCTGAATAGTCAGGAGACAGAGTTTGGGATGAGTTTCTCAAAGATCTTATCATTGAGCTAGTGGTTTTAAAAATGAAGCCTTCCTTCTATCTGACGTTCATGAATCGTACCATAAATCACTTCCCAGGATTATAGGTAGCCTGTGTATTAACCATTTCATAGCTCTGTGTCTATCTACCCAAGACTCTGTCTTAAAAATGAATGTTTCCTGGTAGGTATTCTGTGCTGACTTTTTGAATAAAAGTCAGTTGAGTTTTGAAAGTGACTTAGGCTCATTCAATAAAGCTAGTCCCTGAAAATTAACCAGGAATGAAAATGCATGGCCTACAACATTTATCTTCATTGCTGATACATTCTGTTTTCTCATCTACATTTCCTACTTGAAGAAAATTTCCTCTTAAGAAAAACAGGTTCCATTATGATGTTCGTTTGTTTTTTATTCAGTCAACAGCCTGGGTTTGGGTTGTTTTGGGTTTCTGTTGGCAGTGGCCATGCCAGAGAGAGTTTGTACTTTAGGATGGGAGGGATATGCCACCAGCAGAGACTCCCGTGGCACAGCTCCCATGCAGTCCTCCTGCATGCTGGCAAATAACCTTCAAAGGAAACTTGCCCAGCTCATGAAGTTGCCATGGAACTAGTCAGCTGGAAAGTTGAGAACGCTGGCTACTTCTACTCCTGAGAGATGAGTATGAATCATTTCAATTAAGTAGTAACAGAATATCCAAAATAAAACCTTCTCAACACAGGTAACCAAAGAAAGGCCAACTCACTCTTCTCTCTGGGGTCAGTCTGCCTTCTGTATGACATAAACTGGAATAGAGTATCCCTCAGAGATCACATGGCACTGATGTTGACTCTGCCAGGCCAATGGCTAGTGGCAAAATAATCTAACTCCACAGCAATTTAGAGCCTTTACAAGCAGATAAAATGACAAAAGGAATGAGTTGAAGATTTAGGAGTTGCTCAAATTTTAATTTCATCTCTCTGGAACTTCTTTTAGGAGTCTCTTCATTCTTTGCTCTCCAATTAACATTTGGAATGGTACAAAAATCTTTATTTAAATGAAGAGCTGGGAAGAGTGGAAAAGTTAACAAGTAAAAACCCAGAAGATCTTGCTGGCATTGTCAAAATCATGTTACTTTACTCAATGCATATTTATCAAAGCATTTATCTAGGTTCTGCATAGAGATAAAGTTTATCAAATTAAGGTTTTAAAACAAAGGAAACACCTAATTTTGTCCCACAAAAGGCAAAATTCACAGAATTTCTTTGATGTGTGTAACCATTGTATTTTTTCCCCACCTGAAACATTATTTTTTGATACAACTCATCATTCCTCTAGAGAACTTTGAAGCAAGAAGAGATCATAGTCTCTAATTCAGTCATGTGACGATCAACATATTGACTCGCTGCTCAACCATTATTTCAAAATCTTCACCCAGTTTTGAAATCCCAAAAGGCCATATCTGTCCTTGGCCCAAGCATACCATTCTCATTAGTATAGTGGGCTATGGTCTTACAGGCAAAGTGCAGTTAATAGGCCCAGTTCTTCGAGAAAAAAAAAGTGATTCATATCAGTGTTATCTTCGTCCTGGCTTCTCATAAGCTAATTTATCTTATCTACCATGCACCTTGGCAAGTTTTCTGCTTCTTCCAGTCTGATTATACAGTGCTTTGTCTAAAACTCTGGGATGATAAAGGCTTTCGTTCTCATAAAATTTATTTTTAAGGCTTATTCAATATCAAATAAATGTTTTAAAGAGATAAAACATTTACTTAGCTATTAAACAGAGATTGAGAATGTTTGTGACCTAATGATGCCCAGCACAGGCTCATCTCAGGAAAATAATCATCTGCTCTCAACTATATCAAAAACTGACCCACCGTTCACCTCCTGTGGCTGAAGGGGATCCATTTGTATCCATTGCTTCCTACCCATTAACTGACCTTAATGTTACGGGAGAAAGAAATTGCAGATACTACAGGGGAGGAAATGCTTTGAAAAAATTATCCTTAACCATACTAATGAAGTGAGAGATGGAAAAGAGGAAGCAACAGAGACCAGAAAATATAGCAACTCACCTGTTTAAGAGTGTTCGTATTAAGAAGTACAGGTTTCAAAGTCAGTCTCATTCCAAAGTTGTGAGGAAGAAACAGTAAGGAGAAGGGGACATAAAACTGCTGGCTGTTTCTCAGGAAGAAAAGATAAAGTGAAGTCAAGGCTATCAGAGCCAGTGAGCTCTCCTAGAATGCTGACAAGGGTACACTTCCCACCCCCTTTCCTCACCCTATGTTTGAAGAGGGCTAATAGCAATGCCTGGTAATCATCATACCCTTTAAAGTTCATTTGAGCTTTCACATCCTTGCTCCAATGCCCAATATAAGATGAAATGTGAGTTAGGAGTTGCTTGTTTCCAATTTACTGATGAAAATCTTGAGGCAGAGGAATAATCACTAACTTGCTCCTGGTCACAGGGCCAGTGAGTGACAAAGTTATGACTCAAACTCATCTCTTCAGATTCCTATGTTCTTCCAGGACCACAGTTGCTGCAACAACCTACTGTTGATACATTCTAGGGTGTAGCACAAACATGTAAGGAATTCAAGTGGAATATAGCATCTAAAACAAATAAAGGAAGGAAGTGGTAGACTTTTGATGAGATTCCCATCTTCTAAACTGAATTAACTTGATACTGTTATTCTCTGGGATGAGAAAGCAATCTCTGTGCACAGGCATTTAGCAAACTCTTTCTGCTTTCCTTCTATGACTTTCCTCATAATCAGAGCAGAGCAGAGGTGAAAACTAGAGTGATAAATCCTTACTCATTGCATGCTGATTTTCTTCTTATTTCAGTGCCTTTTTCTTTTTCTTTCTTTCTTTTTTTTTTTTTTTTTTTTTTTTAGGGGTCTGACATTAGCTGAGGTTGGGCACAATAGCAGGCCATGTGGGAAAGGGTAATGATTGTGGTGTTGCAGCATACATCAGCTGACTAGTAAAATTTCCTGACAGCACACTTATTGCATGTTGTAAAACCCTTGGACATGTACTTAGGGAAAGCTCTTATGGCCACAATTACACTCTCTGTGCCCAAAAGTTCTTTTCGGCCAAGCCATTGGCATCAGTGGTAAAGTGAATTTGCTTTGCAGGAAAACTTGAAATAAATGCCAGTAAAATCAAGTGCACACTGAAGATCCACATTTAAAAAAAAAGATAACGTTAATGCCAGTAACCTTTCTCACTGTTATCAAAATGATATCCCCTAAGGGTTCCCTATAAGTGATTTTTCTAATGATGGGAATTAATTTGGGTAGGCCTTTGTTAGGATACTTCCTAGAAGAATGGTCTGTATATGCTACTTCTATTTCCTTTGCATTTATGCACAAACCAGCACACTCCTACTCTTCATCTCTCCTCCCTTCCACTCTATTGAAATGCCTCTTCAAAGATCACTAGGAACCACTGTGCTGCATTCAGCATTCTTTTCTTCGTTTGCCCTACAAACTTTGTTCTTCCCTCGGCATTGCAGACAACATTCCACAGCTCTTCTCTGATCACCTCAGTGTGCTTTTCTGACTTCTCTTCATCCTCCAAGTGCTGAATTCAAAGATTTTTGGCTTTAGAGTGGTGTTTACAAAACTCTATGCAATCTAAGACAAATAAATGTTACTATGTAAATTTATATTTCAGTAAATCTAACAAGAAAAGCATTTTTTTTCTCATGATTTCAGAGGTGTTGTGGTCCAGGGACACCAGGTTTAGACTTCTCCCACAGAAGCGTCTTCCCTTTTTTTCCTTCTTTCCCTCTTTGTACTTTCTTTATAAATACCCATTCTCTGTTAGGGCCTCAAGCACAATTTGGTGATTTTGAATCTTAGATTTCCTGAGTTCCAACTCAATATTTCTGGCAATGTAAAATGTTGGCAGGGTGCAACAGCTACCTTCTTCCTTCTATACGCACACCTCCCCGTCTTCAGACCATATTACTGGCATCATTTTTAACTCTTCTCTCTACACTCATATGTCCTCAGTGACTAAATCCTACTGATTCTACTTTTTTATTATCTCTTGGACAATTTTGTTCCTTCCCTTATATTTCCTAAGCTATTTCCCCAAAACATGACAGGAATAGCTGATTCTACAACTAAATCCTTACCTCTTCAATCAACACTTCATTAACATGACACAAATGCCAGGTTACAGATTTCCTCTGTTCAAACACCTGCAGAGTTTCTCACATCTTATGGGATAAAGTGCGATCTTCTTAGTAAGATTTTTAAAGCTCTACCTGACAGAGTTCCAATACTTTTTCACATTCCATTTCCTGTGACATCTTTGTATACATATCAAGCTCCAGAAATTTCAGTATTCTTGCAGGGCCCTGTGGTCTACAAGCTTAACTTCTGGCTTGTTTTAGGTCCTCTTCCCATAGAATATGTTTCCCCTAAAATCATTTGGCTAGTAACTAATCTCCATTCTTTAGATGCAATCCATGTCTTCTAATCTGTAATGAAGCATCCTCAATCATTCCTCTCAGAATCGATTACTCTTTTCCTTGGCACATCTTTGGCATGTGACTTAATAGACTTAATGACAAATTTGAAATTATTTATGTAAATGCATGACTTTTTATATAAAGAGGCTACACAGGAACTATGTCTTACTCGTTTGTATGAACCCCACATCGAAATTCTAAAGAACCTCCCCAGAGAAGCAACTCAATATTTGTTGAAGTAAATTTAACTTAGAATCTGGGTGTTGTGGTACATACCTGTAGTCTCAGCTACTCAAGAGGCTGAGGCAAGAGGATCGCTTGAATCCTCATGAGTTCAAGATTAGCCTGGGCAATACAGCAATCTTGTCTCAATTATTTTCCCTTCAGTTTATATCATAATTGAATTCCACACAAGTAAAGCTTAAATTAAGGTCCACATGTTCGTTAAACAAGAATTGTGTACTGTAGGTACTACATAGGTACCATTTTAAATTACTATTTTAAAAAATGCCCCAAATGGTTTCCCCAATCAGTTTTAATTTCCACTACATGCAGTTGGACCACTGCTATCTGATGTAGCAGGATAAAAAGTTCACATTTGGCTATGCCACCTGGAACTGCCCCATTGTGATAGACACAGCAAGGTTACAGGACCTCTTGAGTTTAAATCACCTTAGGCCTCTAAAAACAATCCTTTATGAAAATAAAATATATTTTCCTGAGATTCAATATTCATACTTTTTCTATTCACTTTAAATAGAGATGTGGGATTAGTTCCCCAGTATAAATTCTCTAAATGTTAAATGGAAAGAACAAAAACTAAAATTTTAATTTAGCAGTATTTCAAGGCTTTGGTCAGTGAATGGGAATCCACTGAGCATTTTCTCTGAAGTTCGAGACACCCATAGAAGCCAGCATGGTGACCATACCTGTAATCCCAGCACTCTGGGAGGCTGGGGCAGGAGGATAATGAGTTTGACCCCAGCCTGGGACGCATAGGGACTTAACATGACCCTGTCTCAAAAATTTTTTTAAAGAACTGGGGATGTAGCTCATGCCAAAGGATTGGATTCGATCTCTAGTAAAACACACACACACACACACACACACACCCCACAGACAACCCAGTGAAATGTGCTCTTCACTTCTAAAGTATTTAGAACCCAAATCCAAGAGAAAGAGGCAGAACTGAGGTGTGAAATAATTGTAGACTGCTATCCTGGTGATGAAGAATAATGCCTCCTAACCTAGAGAAGGGAGAGCTCCCCTCAGGCGGGCGTCATGAACGAACACTTCCAGAGTATAATCCACGTGCCTGGAGAAAGGGCTTCAACGAGACAGAGCCAGATTTGAGCTCCTATGGCTGCTGCAACAAATTAGCACAAAGAGGGGGGCTTAAAGCAAAAGAAATTTATTCTTTCACATTTCTAGAGGCAAAGAGTCTAAACTGAAGGTTTTTGTAGAGCCAAGTTTCTTCCTTCTGGAGGACAGTCTGTTCCTTGTCTCTTCTAGCTGCTAGTGGCTCTGGAATTCCTTGACTTGTGGCCACATCCTTCCACTCTTTGCTTCCATGGTCACTTTGCTTCCTTGTCCTCTCTCTGTCGTCTACTCTGTGTGTCTATCTAATGAGGATCTATATGATTGCCTTATGGGTTTAACTAGATAACCCAGAATAGTTCCTCCTCTCAAGACCTTAGCTTAATCACATCTTTTGACATATAATATTTAAAAATTCTGAAGACTAGTACATGGACTGACTGTGGGGGGCATCATTCAATGCTCTACAGTCAGCTACATAATGTGCAGGGCTCAGTGCAAAATGAAAATACATATTCAAAAAAACTCATATTCAAAAACCAGGCAAATGGTGCTATTAAAAATATTAAAAAGCTTTCTTCTTTTTTCAGTTCTCTCTGCCTGTCTCTCTTTCTCGCTCAACTAGTTTGGTATATTGTTTGTTTTGTTTTGCTGCTTAGTGTCCTTCTAAGAAAAGAAAATTTAAATTTTAAATTATTTCTACATATGAATTCACCATTCACATTTGTATTATGCAATATTGTTTTTAAAGCAAAAAAAAAGCTAATTCATGCAGAATCACCAAAATTACACAATTTGTGTTTCATAACTAATGTTATGATTTCCTTCTTATCAGAGCAGTGAAAATGTTGCATAAAATAGCCATTTTCATTGCATACATGGATACATGTTGTCTTAGTTATTTTTTTCTCCTTACTGGCAAAATACCCAATACCCAAAGTTAAAGAGGGAAAAGTTTATTTAGCTCACAGTTTGTTGAAGTTTCAGTTCATAATCAGCTGGTTTCAAGGTAGGGTGGCACATGGCAGAGGGGCTGTAGTTCATGGTGTCATAAAACAGCAAAAGCAAGTGAGAGGAAAAACAGAATGGAAAACAAGCCTCTTTCTGCCCCTTTGATCTTATCCAGACTGCTGCAACTAGAGAGGTACCAATCCAATCAGTGTGCTGATCCAGCAATCACCCAACCTTAATCCAGCACCATTAATCCCAGCATTGTACTATGAATCAGCCACAAATTCTAGGTTCAGCTATCTCTGAAAAAGGCCACTCTAAAACTTCATCAGGCTTTTGGGGGACATCTAGACCCAAACCATAACACACATATTTCCTACCAGTACTCTGTCTTTGGCTTACTTATGACTAAGAAAGGACTAAAAGAAAAAGGAAGTCCGGGTTGCTCTTCTTTCCCTTTTCCTTTTTTTTCCAATGTCATCACTTTTGGGTAAGTGACTGGCTAACATGGAAATGATATGAGTAAGAAAGGATATGACAAGGTCTCTTGGTAATGCCAATTTCTTAGAGGGTCATCACCTTTTTTTCTCATTTGGAGAAAGTTCTGGCTCTAATCAAAAGCATGGCTTCTCCAGGCTTTCATCATCCTTCCTCAGTCATAGACATAACACGCATACTTCTCTTGGAGTCTTACTGCATCCCACACAGTGCAGGAGCACTGTGATTCTATGCTAGTGGGGCGCATGAATGCTGCATGTGGATGGGGGATGAGGAATCAGAGACAAGCTCACTAGGTGTATCTCTGTCCAAGCTAATGCTCCATCAGCCCCTGGACTTCATTCCACAGCACCAACTAGATTTACAGTTAAGAATTCCAAGATGGCATCAGAGTATTGTATCAAGCATCAGGCCTTCTGAACTTGGGTCCTTTTGTGCAAACATACAAGTTTCAAGATTCTGCCTTACAGCCAAGGACCCTGTGGTATAGTTTTTTTCAAAATGTGACTCAGAGCCTATTTGTTAATTGTGATCCATTGATGGTGGTTAAATCAATTTAAAAGTGGGTTGTGACCGACCTTAAAAAATAGATACATAATTTTAAAATAGAAGTCTTTTACAAACAATAAAGATAAGTGTTATTTTGTAAGATCTGTAACTCAAACTTGAATACCTGTGTATCTATTTCTTGTTATAGGTCATTGGAACTGCTGTTCTGCTAGCCCATGGAGTTTGGAGTCTTAACATAAAACTTTCAATTCTGTTTTCATCTATTTCTCCCAATGGCCTAACAGGATATCACTTAAATTGTTGCTTCCTCATATTCTTCATAAGGTTCAAACTGGATAAAGGAAAGTGCTAGATAAATACTCATTATTAAGTCTAAACTGATGCTTTATTCTAAAAATTTCATGCAAATGACTGAAAACTGGATATTTAAATGAAGATTCTTAACCCTATTGTCAAATATGGAATTAATATGTTGCTTTTTTAAATTTTATTTTAGTAGAGTATTATATCCTGTTTGCTCAAGTGGTTTGAGAGATAAAAACATTTTTATTTTAGAGTAAATGCACTTGTACCTGAATAAATGGTCAATATTCAACCTTCCAAAGATAGATTATAACTTAATATTTATGTAAGATAATAAGCACTACCATAAATATCTTCCTACTTGCAGTATTCATAGTGTTTTATGATGTGAGTGGATGCCTGTGTAGTGTATTTTATTCTCGTTCTAAGACCATATTCTCATTCCATCAAATGATTGAAATGTACTTTATAGTTGTAAGTGTATAAAGACTAATTAAATATATGTCTTGGTTACTTTTTTCTCATTGCTGAGACAAAATACCTGATGCCCAAAGTGAAGGAAGGAGAGGTTTATTTCTTACAGTTATGGAGGTTTTAGTCCATACTCAGCTGACTCCAAGGCAGGATGGCATGGCTGAGGGGCAGATGTTCATGGCAGCTGCAAGGGCAAGAGGGAACCTGTGCAAAAAAAGGGAAAAACCTGTCTCCTTTCCGACCTTACATTGTATGCCAGCTCCACCCCTGGGCGGGTGCAGGACTCACACCACCAATTCCAGTGCTACACAATGAATTAATTATAGACATTAGATTCAGCCATTTCCACGACTACATGAGGCTTGTGGGGGGCCATCTAAATACAAACCATAACAATATCCAAGTTTTATATTAGTTAGTGTGAGACTAATATACCTAGTTATTTTAAGTAAATTCCTATAGTATTATTTTCTAAATATTCTGAAAGAACATAAAGCAATATTTGAGAATGACAGAAGTACTTAACCATTAGTAACTTCCTATAACCTGGAATTGAAATTGAAAAATTATTTCTATGAAGATTTAGAAAACATCCATCAGAAAACTTTAATCATTGTGGCTATGATCTTGCACATGATCCTCAAACAAAATGGTGCAACTAGGTCATGGCTTTTTGAGAAATCATCTCTATTTGGAGAAGGAAGACCACTGATTGTGGTTTTATCTTATTCATACTATGTAATACACACTATTCAGTTTTAGTTCAGGGAAAACATAGCTTATTTGGGAGATACATATTTTAACTTTTGATTTCTTTTTTAAAAATGGTTAATTTTTTTAAAAGATGTTTTTAATATAACAAAGCATCTGGGTTTGATGCCAAATATAGTGTAATAAAACCCAAACTATTTGTTCAAACTGGAGTACTTTTACTCTTGAAAATTGTATGGGTTTTCCTTTGTATACTCACTTTGTTTTATATTCTGTTCACAAAAGAACAGATATCTAATAACCACCTCATTCATCAGACAAAGATGGCAAAGACATGATTTCACTGATCACCAGAGGGCTTGTGGTTTTAGCTACAGACCATTTGACAGAAGGAAACTCTTGTCCTTGGTGAGATGAGAACTGCATTGTGAGTGGGTTTAAGGAGCAGTTGAACTGCTCTCCCCTAAAATGTACACTCAGGAAACATTTCTAACAGCCTTGCGCCAGGTTGCAGATTTTATGAGTGAAGAGAAAGTGGGATTCCCAAAAACACGAAGTAATTCAGACACATTTTTGGCTGCCAGGACACACTTTAGACAAAAAGGTGAAAGGCTCCAAGAAAGCAGACAATAGAGTTCCCAGAGAACCAGATGTAGTGGTGAAAATCATCTTATGTGGATTTGGCTCCAGACATCAATGTATGCACTGAATCTTTGGGGAGGTGAGAGAAAAAAAATAAGGATTAATAATTTCCAGATTCAAGACTTTGGGGAACACTGGTCCACTGGCCATTAGTCAATCTTTATTTTCTCCTCCTGTTCTGTGTCTTGGCTAAATTATGTTTGTAAGTTTTGTTTAAAGTGTATGCTGTGCTTTTTCATTATTCTTTTGAGATCTGCTCCTTCTCTATGGTTTTAAACTGAGCATTTCCTCTGAATTTGAGCTGCGTTGGAGGAAGAACAATTTGAAGAGTATTGGACTGACTTTAGTGTCAACACTAAAGGAAAACCCATATCCAATGTAAATATACAGAGGAAATATGTGTACACAGCATAAATATACAAAGCAGAAACTTGCCCAAAATAGCTCTTGTGCAATTAATTCATAATAAATAAAAAGATCAATACTATTATAAGCATTCTTGGGAATTCAATATGCTGTAGGACTTTCATAGGTCAATCCAGCAATGAAAACTTATTTTCACTTATTAGAATTTTTTTAATTTTAGTTCATGGCACTCTCACCAGAAAATATTTTTAAGTACTTATCTTTAATATTTTCAGGAGTAAGCTACAGATTTCATGTATTTGTGTTTTAAGGGGAGGGTTATATTGTCTAATTATCATTTTCCAAAATGTTAAAAAGAAATCCAAAATCCACAAACAAAAAATACTCAGATATGTTCTATCTGGCTAGCAACATGGTCATCAGTGCTTTTAGGTAAGGTGTATATCTCCCGCTTTGCCAAAGGCCAACCACTCCCTATTATTTCCTTATTGTACATTTTATGTTGCCTTCCTGGCCAAGAAATACATTTGATTTTCCTGCTTACCCAAACCATTAGAAGACTTAGGA
>RJWT010049979.1:0-10939 GCA_004365215.1 Cuniculus paca | reverse complement strand
AAATTCCTATTAACTACTGTGTATGGCCCTTTTAGACTGGGCTTCTGTGTTTGTTAACTTTTTCTCCTTGATTTCCATCTTCTGATATTTTTGCTCCATATTTTTACAATCTTCTGTTCTAACAACTGAACTATTGAAAGAAGTATCTTTTTGCCCTATATTTTTAGATTTTAAAAACCTTCTATTAAGCCAAACATGGTAGCAATCCAGTGCTCTGGGAGTCTGAGGCAGGAGGAATTCAAATTCAAGCCAGCCTGGGCAGCTTAGTAACTTATCAATACCCTGAAAATATAAAAATAAAGGGGGTGGAGAATGTAACTCGCTGCTTATCCCCGTGTCCCATCTTTAATACAAAAACAAACAACAACTGTATAGCCAAGACTTTCTCTTCTGGTGTATAAGTTTACCACTTATCCTCTAGGTTTCTCTTTGGGTAGAAATTCTGCCTAGAAACTTTTGGGATCATAACATGGAAAGTTTCAGTTTGGGTAGGAAATGACAGATGACCAGCTGTTGGTCACTTTAAATCCTAGAATCAGGAACATCTATTTTGTGATGGATGCCAGCACGCATACTAGAAGTCGGAATTTCCCTCAGAAAATTGGTTCCATTTCTTTAGAGCAAGATATCTGGTGGAAAATGCCTTCTGGGTGAGGAAGCAAGTAGGGTCAGGTCATCAGCTGGTTCTGCTCACCTGTCTTGCTGACCTCCAACCGATTCCAACTTCCCACCCATCCCTCCTCTCGCCTTTGCTCAGTGACCAAGGCCACTGCCTCTTCTCAGCAGCACAAGCAACTAGGCTTGGATGGCACAGCCCCTTTTTATTCTTTTTTTTTTCCTCGTTATTCTCTGCTTTTATTTCAGGGGGATCTGAAAGGGAGCTAGAGGTGAAGGAGGGTGACTGGCCTAGCAGCAGGGTTTATTTTCTTTTCTATTTGTTCCACACAGCAAGTGATTTAGGGGAATGAAACTCCCAACCTACTAGATGTTCCACACGAGTTCATGTTCTCTAAAATCAAAGAATAAATTTTAGGAACAACGGGGGTTATGAGCAGGATATATTTATTGAGAGAAAGAAAGCTTCTGTCTGAGACAGAGACAGAAGGGGTCCCAAGTGGGTTGCGCCACAGTGACTTTAAATTACTAATTAAATGAGCACATATGTAACAAATGCCAAAATGTTTGGGGACTTGGCAACATGCATTCAAAAACTACAAAATTAAAAATTATAGAATACTGCAAAGTAATGAAGATATTTATAACTAAATTTCATAATTAACATGACATCTAATTGAAATTTATAACCTAGAGTCCATGATTTAGATAAAGACTGAGAATAAAATATTGAAACAGTCATTTTAATAGAAAAGGAAAGAACATCCAAAAAGAAAACTTTAAAGAAATAGGAGGTTGAAATTAATAAAAGTAAAATAATAAAAAATGGAAAGATAAGATAGAGAAAACAAAAAAATCTTCACTGATGATTTCATTTGTTCATTGAAATGTTAGTAATGTTAAATAATACCAGCTATTACTAAACAGCACCAGAGGAAAGCAACTTGTTAATGCTAGGAATGAAAGTACAAATACCACAGTAAATCACATAAAAACTTTTTGACAACACTTTTATTGAGATACAATTTACCTGTTGAATGTGCACTGTTCAATGGCTTTTATTTATGGGAGGAAAGTTATTGTGATAACAATATTTAAAATTGGCTATTTGAATTTTAAAATAAAAAATACAGTATGTTATTTAAGTGCACGTGTCATCCAGAAGATCTCTAGAACTTACTTATCACACATAACTAAAATGTTATGTCCACCTATTAGTACTAAAATTTTATATCCATTTGTTAGCAATTCCTCATTTGTTGCTCCTCACAACTCCTGGAAACAAAAATTCTGTTCTTTGCTCTTATGAGTATGACTATATTTGAGATAAGGTACAAATGGAATCACAGTATTCGTCCTTCTATAGCTGGCTTATTTCACCAACCACAATTTCTTCAGACTCATCCAGGTTGCCACATATTACAGATTTCTTCTTACTTTTACCATCATGTAATTATTTTCCAGGATAGTATTTTTCATTTATTAGGAAAAACCAAAAGTATTTATCACATGCTGCATGATATTTTGAAATATATACACACTGTGGAATGGCTACATGTTGTTAATTAATGTTCATATTAGCTCACATACTTAACAGTTTTTGGAATGCACATACCTAAATCTACTTTACTGACATTTTTAAAAAATGAATATATTGTTGTTACGAACGATAGTCACCATATTGAATAACAGATCTTTTCAACAAGCTCCTATCTAACTGAAATTCTATATCATCTGAATATTTCTTCACCACCGCCACATACCCAGCCCTCCACAGCTGGTAACCACCATTCTAGTTTCTGCTTCTATGAGTTCAACAAGATATCATGCCTACATCTTGTACTCTGAATAACAACTATGAAGACAACAACATACAATGTATTAATTGCTGTAACTCTCCAACTAGTCTGTTTCAAAACTGTTTTATTATTATTTTATTATTTTTCTCTTTAAAAAATAAAGCTTATTCTCTAACATAAAAAAAGAAAAAGGAAAGTAAAGCAACTATTGACTTCTCTGTCTCTCATCAGGAAGCCCTCAGATCCGCCTGGTGGACGGGGGTGGTCGCTGTGCAGGGAGAGTGGAGGTCCTGAATGAGGGCTCCTGGGGCACAATCTGTGACGACAGCTGGGACCTGAGTGAAGCTCATGTGGTGTGCAGACAGCTGGGCTGTGGAGTGGCCCTCAATGCCACCACCTCTGCTCACTTTGGGCCAGGATCAGGGCCCATCTGGCTGGATGAGCTGAACTGCACAGGAGAGGAGTCCCACGTGTGGAACTGCCCTTCCTGGGACTGGGGACAGAATGACTGCTGGCACTCAGAAGATGCAGGGGTCATCTGCTCAGGTATGGTAAATACATTGTCCACTTCCTGGGAGAATGAAGAGTCTCAAAAGAGCAGGTTTATTTCCCCTGGGGAAATAGGAGATGGGCAGCCTAGAAAGGACTGAGACATCCATCTATAGATCTGACAGCTTAAAGATAATGATGATGGATTTCATTTACTTCCGTCTTGTAGGTCCCAACTGATCTTTCTTTTCTTTCCTGTGGTCTTACCTGACAGAACAGTTTATTTAATATCCCAATTGTAATCAAATTTTACTTTTTAATTGACTAGCTAATTTGAAATATCTGCAAATTACCGCACACAATCTCTCAGTGACAGTGAGATGATCAGGAGAAGCTGAGGCTCTACTTTGCTCAGTGGCATTGAGTGTTGCTAGATGTGTAACATGAGTCTCTGCTTTGCACTAGGTTAGTAGTACATGGGCACAGCACATAGGATGAAACAAACCAATGAGAAATTTATGAGTTTTAACAAGTTTCAAGAGCCCTTTACAAATCTGCAAGTGAGAATTCATAGCTATTGCATAAAAAAGACAAGAGAAATGTGTATAAAATTATCTGGGTCATATATTCTCCTTTTATCACTATTACAATAGGTTCTCTGAATATTCTACTTTCAAAACAATATCTGTATAAACTCAAATTTTGAGGGCCACTTAGCCAGGTGCTAGCAGATTAATGGTGGATGCAATAAAGTCTTAATGTGTACATATGATAATAAGAAATGACAGTTGATGACATTATCATTGATATCTTCAGTGATAAAAGAAAAATGTATTAGAGATTTCTTTGATTAGAATGGAAACTGGGAGACAAATGTAATTGCTGTGGAACATGGAAGTAGATTATGGTAGCTGGGGCTGGTAAAGGGAACTGAATAAGAACACATAAGGTTTATGTAGGAACACTGACCCACGTGAAGGAAGAAGAATGTCACATATGCATTGTGTGAATTTTTGTAGCTATTTGCAGGGAAGAAGAATAAATTGTAAGGTTGTAAGAATGGTGGAAGAAAAGGTTTTGACAATGAAATTTTATTAATAAAATTACCTGAAGACACGGTGTATCTATATAGCTAGACAAAGATTTACCTGAATTTAGTTTTCATTTTGCCTTAGGTACTATTCAATCAATAGTCTTCTGCAGTAGCAGTTTGTCTTTCTTTTCCCACTGAGGTCTTTCAGAATTTTCAGATGGCTTAAAACTGTCTACTTGTTTTTCTCTCAACTAAAAGCATATCCTCTGAAAGAGAACACTGCTTTTGTGATTTACATTAACTGCTACCAAATTTCCTAGAATAAGGCAAATTTGAAAAGATATCCTTAGTTTTTTTTTTAATTTATAAGGGTAAAAGACACATCTCCGCTTCAAAATACTCCCTCTAACATTAAACACATATCCCATCCCTCTTGCCACTTTCTGAAGCAGCTCTGGAAGTTCAGTTTTGTGCAAGTCTTTAGTATCACTGTTGTGACTGCCTCAGTTGAACTGATGAAAAACAGAATTTTTTAATTACCATTCATGATCATTCTGACTTTGGGGAAAAGTCAGAATTTCCACCATACTAGAAGTGGTGAATAAGGCAGATGAGGACACACCCTAATATTTTAGTTGGACAGTACTTCCTGTACCAGAAATGGTGTTTAATACAGATGTTTGTAATGACATAGAATGAAATTATTTGCTCATTTTTCAGCTGTTTTCTATGCATGGCTTCTTAAATTCTCTAAGATGCCCTTAGAATATTGGGAGTTCACTGTAGTGTTCCTGAGTACAAACTCAGTTTTCATGATTCAGTCAAGGTCAAAAAACACAATCAGTGTCACTTTGATGTCAGATCTTTATTGGCATGTTTTTATTTACAGAGGAAAACTCAGTGACTTCTACTGTAAACTCTGAAACTTGGCTTCAGAACCACAGATCCATGTTTTAACTCTTGTGATGATATTTCTTTAAAAGCTGGCAACTGAAGTACCACAATCTTGAAACTCCCCCATGACAAAATTTCATGTCAATGCATTGTTTATGATCCATTTTACAACACACTTCAAGACACACCTTCTCTCAGCTGTAGCTCACAACTGACCAACTGTCATACACTGTACTGAGGTTTGATTTTCCACTTCTCATGCTGAAGATCCCTGCCTTTCTGTTGGATACCAAGCAGCAGGAATATTCACCATATTCTTCGATCACACCACATATGTTGGGGAAATATTTCTCCCAGAGAAAGTCTAAATTACTTCTGATTTAATTTTAGTAGAGGGATTGCAATCAGACTTTCCTAAGACTGGATGACAGTGTTGGACTTAGGTAAAAGCTAGGAGCGTGTGGGAATTTGAGGATATTTTCACTTTACATTTGTACTCTACTAAAATTGAATGTTGGCAAACCACAATGACATTTTTTAATGTTTATAAAGTTTTGTTGAAACCCAGCCACATCCATTCATTTGCATATTATCTGTGGCTGTTTTCACACTACAATTACCAGAGTTGAGAGGTTCTGACCCATTTCATTTAGATGACTTTATTTTGAATTAAAAAACATAAAAGGAAGCTATATGTTACTTTCAAATATCTTTCTCCTACCACTATGACCTTTGCAACTCTTTAAAAATATGCTCTTGACAGACTACTCATGAAATGAAGTGAGGTTTGTTTTGTTTCCTGGTTCTGGAGAGTCAAGTTCAAGATAAAGTGCCCTCATTAGTTTAAGCTTTGGGGAAGGTTGGTATATCATAGCAGGAGAACATTATAGCAAAAGATCATGTCACAAATCAGGATGCAGAGAGAACTGAGAGAAAGAGTCTTGGCTCCACAATCCCCTCTGAAGCATACCTCCAGTGACCTAAGAACCTGCTACTAAGGCCTACCTCTTAAATCTTTCAGTACTGCCTCTCTGCAGACTATGCTTTTACATATAGATCTTTGGGAGAAACTCAACCACAGGTCTTTCTCAGATGGGAAGGGGATGAAAAAAGGAATTGAGATGTATTATTTGTTATGCCCACTCCACACAAGAAATGTAGACATTGTGTACTGTGAACACATACCAATAAAAAATTTAAATATAAAAAGCAAAAAAATCAAATAAATCACAGCAATACACAAATATCAGACCTGTACAGAAAGATTAGGTATGGCTTTTTTAAGCTTCCTCACTCTCTTACATTTGTATAATACACAAAGTATGTGCTCTTTTTGCCTACATCTGGCCCACCACTGGCCTACTCTAGTTACCCTTTCCTGCACCTTAACAAAAAGGTTACTACATGAGGCAGCTTTCCATTACTATAACAAGTGAATGGTAGGTGCCCAGAGTGAAGGATAAGAGACAGATAGAACCAGAAGTGAGACTTAGTTAGGGTCACAGCCTCTAAGAGTTGGTTAGCAGCAAATCAATCACAACTGCAGCAAGAAAGGAGATGAGCTTGGTCGTAGGGAAGAAATAAGGTTGTGATGTGGATGAAAGATGTTGAATGCCAAACTTGTCACTATACTTTTGTTGTGTACCTGGAATATTGAGGTCTGCAATTCTAATATTGGGAGGATGAGTAAAGAAATATTTTCTCTGGCCAAAAGGTTCCTGCAAAGAAGCCAAAATACAGAGAATCAAGGACCTCCCAGGTACAGGTCTGAAACGAAAAGCTTCTTAAAAGTCTGACACCTTGAGATTCTCTTGGGACTTGGGTTGGGGTCTCTCCTGTACATGGACTATGCTTTGAAAATGGAGACCACCTAGGAGAGAGCAGAGTAGAGATAGCTACAAAGGAGAGTGAGAAGTGATATTTAACCTTGGAACAGTTGAAAGAAGAAAAGTGCAGTCACACAGGACGCAGCATTGCCACTGGAAATCATGTTAACAGGAATAACAGAGGACAAGTCTGAAATCCAACCACTTTCTCTCTAACTCTGAAACCTTGAATGTGTCTGTTACTCTGCCTCATTTCTGTCTTTCTCTTCTCTTTCACAAAACAAGGACATAGTGCTTAAAAGTGCCCAATATTACACACAGCTTCTAACATTGTTAGACTTTAACCTTAGCCAATGAAAGAGACAATCATCAGAGGATATTTAAAATACTGGGAAAGTGAATCTCTAAAAGAGTTCAAAGAAGTGAAAGTGAGATTGAGAGTTGATTCATGATAAACAACCAAAGAGAGGCAATATCTTCTTTGGAAAGAATAAAATCAGGCCCTTCTACCATGTAGCAAGATCTGTCACAAAAAATAAGTGAATAAATAAGTGAACAGGGCAAGAATAGGCAGCTTAGCATCTTGTGACCCACACCCATAGGCATCTTAGCTTAGACCCTGGGTTTATTCCAAGGACCTAAATAAATAAATAACACCAAAACACATAAAAATAATCTGTAACCTTTCAGATAAATATATAAATAGTTCTAATCATGACATAAGTTAAAACTACCTTATAAAAACACTTCAGGAATGCAGATTTCATATTAATACATTAGTGTCAGAGAGAAATATGAGTTTGTTTGACTAGAATTCTACAGTTACAACTTCAATAATGTATCAGTACTCTTCTATTTGTCCCATTCTGATGGCTTACTATAAAAGCAAAAAGTTATTGGACATATTTTGCTCTCAAAGAGGCAATTTTTGCTGAAATTCTTAATTACAAATACTTCCTGTTACAGGACAAGTGCTTATCTGTACTTGAATTCCCCTTCAAGTTTCTGAACCCATACTTGAAATTACTTCCCAGTCAGATTCATTAGGCATCTCATAGTTTGTTCCAATTCCACTCATTAGTCACAAAATAACCACTCAAAAAAAGAGACTTGTGAAGTGTCTTAGTCTCTTCTGACCGAGCTCTCAGTTTTCTTTCTGTCTTCTGTAATAGGAATTATGAGGTAAACTAGTTATTTAGTCACAATAACTAGTTTTGACCTTGGTCACAAACTATGTAGTTGACCTTTTTCCCATGTATAAGTGGAAATAAAGATAAAACTTAAGGTTTGGATAAATATTGAAGTATTTTAATATGTCAGCAAATGTTAATTAGTTTGACCATATTACAGGCATTAAAAGTTTCTGAAGACAAAATACTGATAGAAATAAGCAGTTTTTTCCACACTGAGTTTATATTAAGTGAATGGCTTAGATATAGATGTTATAAAATGAGACAGATACACAAGCACACACGGAGAAATACCCTTCTGAGACAGACATACAGTAATACCTCATTTCATGAAAATATCTGTTCACGGGCTGGGGATTTAGCTCAGTGGCATAAGCACATGAGGTTGTGAGTTCAATTGCCAGTACCCAAAAAAAAATCTCTTCTCAAACAAATTTGGTTCCCAAATGAAAGCGTTTGACGAAATTTTATTTCTGTTCATAAACCCCACATCAGATGAAAACACAAGCACAGCCATTTTCCCCACACAAACACAGACGTGATCATCTTACCCAAAATCATAAACTTAAGTTCATGAACCAAGGAATATATACATAAGCACAAGGTCATGAGTTTGATCCCTGGTACCAAAATAAATAAATAAATAAATAAATAAATAATATAAAATATACATATATATTTTAAGGTATTCAAAACTGAGCCTTCGGTTTTTTCTTAAATTTGTCTTTAGACAGTTGTTTAAAAAGACTCATTTCCACCTCAACTTTTGAAACTTTTCCCCATTTCACACCCCTGAGAAAAGAAAATCATTCACATCATTGACTGTGACAGGTTTCTGCAAATTTCCAAACCAAGACACTAACTGCTTAATTTCCCCTTAGAATTTGTGCACCTGGTTGGAGGACTCGGACCCTGCTCAGGGCAAGTGGAAGTGAACCCTGGAGGAGACTGGACACCAATGTCTGGTGCGAATTTCACTTTCCCCACTGCCCAGGTCATCTGTGCAGAGCTGGGTTGCGGCAAGGCTTCATTTGTCCTGGGGAGCGTGTCCAGAAATGCCAGTGAACAGGTGTGGGGTGAAGAGTTCCAGTGTGAGGGACAGGAACCTAAGCTCGGGTTGTGTCCCAGAGTGCCCTGTCCTGCAGGCAACTGCCACCACTGGGAGACTGCTCAACTTGTCTGCTCAGGTGAGATTCAGCAGGACTTTTCCTTTTGATTACTCTGTTGAGGTAAAATATGAGAAGTTACTGAAATCTTGTCTTCTCCTCCCAGAGTTCAACGAAGTCCGGCTCATGAAAAACAGCACCTCTCAGTGTGAGGGTCAGGTGGAGGTGAACACTTCTGTGGGCTGGAGAGCGCTCTGTGCCTCCCACTGGAGTATGGCCAATGCCAATGTTGTGTGTCGCCAGCTTGGCTGTGGAGTCACCATCTCCACTCCAAAAGGAGGAGCGTACTTTGTGGAGGACGGTGGTGAGATCTGGAAAGACAGATTTCACTGCTCAGGGCTTGAGTCCTTCTTGGTGAGTTGCCCTGTGACCGCCCTGGGTGTTCCTGCCTGCGCCCATGGGAACACGGCCTCTGTGGTCTGCTCAGGTAAGAGAGCAGTCAGGGTGAGTAGTTGAGTAGTGCTCAAGATGCTCCTGGAGTGATACATCTCTCACAGAAGACAGCATGGGAAACTGACTTCAAAAGTGAGACCTTCTGTGGTGAAAGGTGCTCTGTCTCACTGATCATTCATCTTCCAAGTGAGGACACGTAATATCAAAGGGAATATACTTGAATAAACATGATTATATAATTGTAATGCATTGTAATTGTAATGCATACAAACAATGTAAAACCAATAAATGTAAAACCAATAAAGTATATAGTACTGTCTAGTACCTCAACCCAGATCAGCAAACAGAACGTAGCAGCTCCCTTAAGTCACCTGCACATCCTACCCATCATTGTGTGCTTCTGTCCTGCAAGACCACTCTAATTTCTATCCCCAACGAACATTTTGTTGGGTTTATTCCTTATATGAAAACAGCATGAATTCAAGTAACTTCTTTGACTTAAGTCAAGCTTGGAATTCACCATGCTGTTGTTTGTCACAGAGTTTCATTCATTTCTATCGCTCTGTATTATTCCTCTGAAAGACCACATGAACATACATCAGTCTGTTGAACCACTAGTAGGGATGTCAGTTGTTTACGATTCTTCCTTATTACAAATACTGATCCTACAGATTACCAGGACAATGAATTCTGGGGCAAACTGTATGTATGTGGGCTTTTTTTTTAATGTGCTAGCTTAGCTCTCTGAGTGATATATTTTTTTTACAAAGGCAAATTCTTAATCTTAATGAATTGCAACCTATTAACATTTTCCACTACACTTAGTTTCCATGTGTACTTTTAAAGAAAATTTTACCTATACAGATCAAAACAATATTCTGCAGCAACATGTTGTAGAAGTTGAATTACTTTTGCTACAATTGTACAATCATTCTGGAGTTATTATTTGTTTATAGGGTAAGAAAAATCTTTCATATTATTGTTTGAACACAATTGACGCAGAATCCTTTCCCAAAAAGATGCTTTCCCCCATCAAACCACCTTTGCCATGAACAATACAGGTATTTGTTAGTCTACTCCTATCCTCTGGCCTGCACCAATCTGTCATTTGTCTATTCTTACACCAATAACATATCTCTTCCATTATTATAATTTTATAGTATGCCCATATAACTTAAAGGAGTTATTTTAAAACAACACATCTAAATTTCTTACTTTTCTTGCCAAGTGTGTTGGTCGTTTTTGGTCAGTAAAATGCTTAGAATCTGCTCATTCTATTTAAGACAAAAAGTGTATGAGGATATTTTTATTAAGATTGGTTTTAACCAACCTATGATATCAAAGATAATTTACTGCTGATATTGAATCTTCAAGTTCATTTTCATGTTACATTCCCCAATTATTTTAAACCTGTAATTTATCTCAAATGTTTTATAGAGCATTATAGTGTCAGCAGAGCAGATTTCCATTAAGAGAAATACCCTAGTGAATCAGTAAGAGAAAGCACAACTGTACTGAGCTAGGGTAAGTCAAG
>RJWT010049978.1:0-10912 GCA_004365215.1 Cuniculus paca | reverse complement strand
AGAGTGCCGCAGCAGGAAGCTTGAAAGGGGGTTGAGTCCTTCCTTTCCACAGGATTTGCGCACTCACCCCGGTAACTAACATGTTCCCCATCTGACATTTCAAGTAACGACCCCCACATTGGTGATTCTTCAAGTCAAGGTCTGTTCTGCACGCTTTGGAAGGAACATAAACCGTGACAAATGGTCTCGGTTCAGACACATGGTAGTGCATGAATTTCCTAGTTGTTGGGGTGTATTCACAAATTTATTGTTCCCAAATGTAAAAATAATGAACTCACCACCATGCACAGAAGGTTGGCAATGTGAAACATATTAGATTTATGGGATTTTCAGAGACAATCCTTAATTTTTAGTGGACCATTGCCTTTTATTTCCATCCTAAGTGAATTTCAATTACCTTCCCCTCAAAACCATTTTTTAAGATGGTCGCATGGTTACAAATTAAAGTTTGTGTTGGCGTTAAGTGAATGTATTAGTTAGAAACTGTATGTAGTTATGACTAATAAAGAACCAGAACGTAGTGGCTGAAACATGATAGGAAGTTTGCTTTCTCTCCTACAGCCCAATGTTAGAAGGAAAGTGGTTCAGCCAGGTACGGAGTCTCAAAGTTGATCCCACCATATCAGATATCTTAATTCCATTCCAGAAGGTGCTTTCTTTTCCATCTTCGAGGTTTTCTTTCCATTGTAACTTGGCCAGTGCAGCTACTAACCTTAACTCAGAGTTCCATGCAAGGAAAGAAGTAAGAGATGAAGGAAACAGACGTGTGTCAGTTGAGTTAGCTAAGAGGGCCACTCCACAACCTCTTCTTATATTTCCCTGGCTAGAACTTATTAAATGTATAAGACTGTCTGCAAAAAGGACTGGAAGTTGAAGATTTTTCTTGTGAACATTGACATTCCTCCAAAAAAAAAACAATCAAGGTTCCATTACTAAAAAAAAAGAGAGAGAGAAAGAATCAATTTGGATCAAGTAACTACCCTAGTAGAGTTTTTTCCCCTTCTAAAATTAATACACAGAGCCAGGCATGGTGGTGCAAGCCCTGTAATCCCAGCACTCGGACGCTGAGGCAGGAGGATCGTTGCAAGTTCGAGATCACCCTGGGCCACAAAGTGAGCTTAAGGCCAGCCTGAATGCATGGCGAGACCCTGTCTCAAAAAGACAAAAAATAGAAAATAAATAAATAAATAAATAAATAAAAGTAACACTCATTTGTTGTTAAGATATCTTGGGAAACATGAAAAAGGAAAAGAAACAGATGACAATGTTAACTGCTCAACGTGACCTCCCCAGTAGTATCTAGTGTAATTACTTTTTTATTAGTATTTGAAGGTATTTTCTGATTGTATTTTTATGATTATAAAAAATGCATATTCATTTGGAAAACTTAAAGAAAATATAGCAAGGTATAGAAAAGAAAATGGAGATCACCCATAATCCATGACTGCAGATTGTCGCATTTTCTGGTGAGATAGATATATATATAGATATATAGATTTATAGAGATAGATATATTCTATTTATAATTATAATGTATGTACAAGCTGGAAGCCTTTTTTCATTTTCTGTATAATAAGTGAATTTGAATATCACCCTGCTGGGTAGTGTTGGGTTCTCATAACAGAACCTTCAAAATCATGTGAGAAATCTGTTTGAAAGGTGCTTGAAGTAGGAGGGAAGGAAGAGTTTAGACTGATTTTCTCCTGCACCATTTCTGGGAGGCCATACGGCAGACTTGGCTCACTACCCACTCTGAGACCATATCATATGCTCTCCTTTATGTATCTTTTCCATCTGAAAAAAAAGTGTAAAGTGTTCAAATTGTTAAAATGCTTCTTTAGGGAACTTGAGCTGCCCATTTCCACAACGCAGCTCACAAAGATGGATTTTAGTCTAGCGTGTAAAGTCATAGGATGACGAAGCTGGAAAGAGCTTCATGGCCCCCCAATCTAAACCCCTAATGCAACAGCAAAGACAGAGAACACATGCCCTGCTCGAAGTCATATCTGACATGCTGAGTGCCAGAACCCAAGTCCCCAAGAGCCTTCCAGTGATTTTCCACTCTACCTAGGCTGATTTTGATGATATAACTATTTAGTAAATGAACTTCAAAAGTGTTACGACCTCTACCAAAATACATGCATAATTTCCCAAGATTCTTAACCCAATTTTGGCCAGTTGCTAATGTCATTAACCAATTAACCACATCTATTAGGGATTTATAATTTGCTCAGAATAGCTTTTCTCAGATTGACAATTGTATTTAGAATATTTGCTTTTTCAGAGAAAAAAATACACTGGGTAGAAAACAACCCTTTTCCATTCAAGATTCACTCGTTAGGAGTTCAGACTTTTTCTAAGTACCATAAGGTTGTGCTATAAATTGCAAAATTTACAGCCTGGTTAAGAGAAGAGAGAGACACAACAACCAACACGACACATTCATACACTGGAATGCCACATACCTGTGAAAGGCAATGGGATAAATCTGCATGAACTGCTATGGAAAGGTAGCCATGATCTACTCTTAGGAGAAAAACAGTTGCAGAAAGGTATAATGGTGTGTATAATATGATCCCTTCTGTGGTTTTTTTTTAAAGCACATTCACACATGTATATTTTCTTCTATGCATTGAAAACTATACAAATACAAAACTTTTAACAGTGGCTACTATTAAAAGTGGGATTTGAAGGTGAGGGCAATAATTTTTTAAAACTTTTTCATTGACATAGTTCTGTTTTTCAAAATATAATCATCTATTGTAATTTCTACATTATACATTTTGAATAATCATAATATCTATCACTGACTTCATGTGAAAATTAAATGAACCGTTATGAAAGAAATGCTTAGACCTTTTCCAGGCACATACTAATATGTTCAATATATATTACTTAGGATACTGATGATTATATCATTGATGACAATGACCATGAAGATGCAAGAAAATGAGTACTTCCATACTGTTGCTGAGCAAATACATTCATTCAAGTTATTCATAAGTGAATTTGGCTACAAATGGATGAACAGAGTAGATAGATAGATAGATAGACAGACAGACAGATAGATCAGCAAAACCTTCTAAAAACTGAAGCATTTGACCCAGCGGTTCTACCTTTAGAAATTTCTCTTGTGGAAAAAAAGTTGAATATGTGTAAAAGAACTGTGTACAAAAGATAAATAAAATTAAAACATTAGCCAGGCATGGTGAAGTATGCCTCTATTACTAGCATTGTAGGAGGCTGAGGCAGTAGCACTACGAGTTTGAGCCCAGCCTGGGAACTTAGCAAGACCCTCCGTCATAATAAAAATAAAAAAGTGTTAGAGATGCAACTCAGTGTGACGACCATGAGTTCAACCCCCAGTACTACAAAATCTGTGATAATAATAATAATGAAGCATTGATGACAAGCTAAATGTTCAAAACTAGGAATGGTTTAATAAATTATGACCTATCTTTACAATGGAATAGAATACATATATTGTGGCAAATAATTTATTGATATTATAATATGATAACCTCATATTATTAAGGTAAAAAGCTAATTTCTGAATAACATATACAATATCAACCATGACAGTACACAAAAATAAAATATATATGCATGTTTCTGTAGTGTACCTAGGAGCACATGCTCTGGAATTGTATGCACAATATCGAACCCTGAGCAATTGTGAAATTTGTCTTCTTTATACTGAAGGGTAGCTGAATTTTTCTACCTTGAATCACTGTTTCTTGTGCAAGTGCTCAAGAAGAGGCAAAAGGCCTTTGGAAACATTTCATAAGGAAGCCTCTTTGCCAACAGTCTAGTGTCGGAATGACCCCATCTGCCACCAGAAAGAATACAAATTCTTCCAGCTTCCAAGGATCGAGTGGACACAATTTCAACTCTAGGGAAGACTCAGCAGGCATAGAATTGACTCAGTAAACTGCCTTTTGAATGTTGGTTGAAAGCCAAAAGAAGGAAAGAGGTGAGGAAATTTAGGCCATGTCATGGCAGTCAGCCAACCTAAAAGAGATTCGATTCTCCAAAACAGGTGATGGCTGAACAGAGACAAGCATAGCTACTTGATGCATCTCCCATTGGGGTTTTCATACATTTCTAGCAGGTTTATCACAGAGACAGCTGGCAGCCTGGTTTGATTGACATGATCCAAAATTCTGATGACCTTTAGGTTCCTTCCAGCCATTTGCCACAGAAAAGCGAAGGCCACTTACTTGCCTCTGGGGAGTTAGTGGCAAGGAATCTCAGCCTCACGACTCCTAGTTACTCAAGGAAGAGAGGAACTTTTTACGTAAGCTGCTGCTTCCCTTCTGTGATGTGTGCCTAGGCTTCCTGTAGGTGTTAATACCTGAGAGAAAAGGGCCTCGCTTGCAACAAAGGCCAACACTCACATCGTCACCCTCTTTCTTGCTATTTTCCCACCCTAATCACATGGAATACCCTCAGCTTGGCATTTTTGACTTGTTTTTTACACAGACTCAGACCCTTTTTGCCCTCTGAGATTTTTGCAGACAACTTCAGGGCTTGTCTGAGATGCCTCTTTCACAATGCAGTCTTTCTTGGCCACCACCATCCCCACCACACTCAGTGAGGAAACCCTAGTTCTTGACCCCACAGCACCCTGTCCTAAACCCCACAAGGACACTTTCAGAATCTCTTGTTCCTAGCTTCTCTTTCCCATCTCCAGAGCAAGCTCCTTGAAAGCTGAGGCCTGTCCTTTGTATTTTTGGTCTCCATCCTATGGTATGTACTTTATCCTTGACAAATAAATAAATGAATGCAGGGACCCATCAGTGTATTGATCTCTAACTTGGGTGCCGATTATCTTTTATTCATGCAAATAGTTCTGAAATTTGGAAATAGCTGCTACCAGGTATTCTCATTTTAGTATCACTTCATGTGTTTGATTGGATTGCTTTCCATTTCATCCTAAAGAATAAGGAATTGACATTTGACTTGGTGGTGAGGCTAGAGAAAAGCAGTTCACTTTGGGGTAGAGTATTGGAAAAGTTATGGTGCAGGCTTATGAATGGTGAAGAGCCTGTCCCATATTTCTTAAAGTATGGTGAAGTGAAAACAATATCAAAATGATCTTATTATTGAGAATTCAAATACAAGGCTTCCTAAGTCAACATAAATTTCACCTAGAATCTAGTGAAATGAGCATTTGGATCTCCTCTTTAGTAGTCACCCATCCCCAACTGTCTCAGAGGAATTAACAAGGCCAATTTGCTAAACATTTGGGGTAAATAGGAGAGACAAAAGTAGAAGTAGGAACGCATGCCAAAACAAACCTCATGTGCTCTACAGTTTTGTCCAAGGCTGCCCCTAAAGGAAAGTTCTTTCTCCCCCTTTGTCTCAATTCATTGTCCTATACCATGTAATTCTACTAAGGGAAATTAACATCATTATAAAATAGTCGATTGGATAAGAATATAGATGTGAGAAATACACTGTCTAGTTCTACCGCTAGCTTCTCAATTTACTTGATATGCAACCTTGGTAGTACCTAGCGTCTCTGCTTTAGTTTACTCAACCATAGATAAAATAAGGATGATAACAGATGTCTATTGTCTAGATTTTATGGGAAAAATTAACTACATGTAAAGTGCTTAGCACTGCATGGAATAAGCACATTGTACATTAGGTTTAGCATTTCTATGTAAATTATACATCCAGAAGGCAATTAGGCTCTTAGACCAACAGCTATGCAACATGTTTGGTTTTAGGAAATGTTTTATTCTGATTTGTTTTGTTTTATTTGATTATGAAACTTTTCAAATATACTAAGTGAATGGAAGACAATTCCCCAAAAAATTCATCAAAGTGCAATAATAATTGAGACTTTTCCAAATGAGCCTGGTCTATCCTTTGGTTAAATATTATTTTCAAAAAATCACATGCATCATTTTATTTTACCCCTATGTATTTCATTATGCTGTCCAGTAAAATATAGAGTTTTTTTAATATTACCTTGGTGTTCTTATTGTGTATACAAAGAAAGGATTATTGTGTATGCAAAGTAAGGATTCTTAACATCAGTGAGCAATGGCACATTTCCAAAATGATTGAAATCAGAATCCAAACTACTACATTTGGTCAGAATATCTCTCAACTCTCTTTAAATCCAGAGCAACCTCTCTTTCCTTTTCCTCATACCATTGACATGTTGTAGGAACCAGGTCACTTATGGTTATGATTTAGTTGAGGATGTACCCTCAGAACTCTCACGTGTGTGAAAGATGATGGATCATGAGGACACAATATTCATCAGCATAGTAGCCTACTAATAGTCAGCACTGAGTGTGCTTTAGCAGGAGGGCCTCCCTCCCCAACTCCTTCTTCCTCTCTGCTTCTTGGCCACTACTACCTGAGCATCTTTCCTCCACCAGACCTTTCCATCTCACCATTTCTGCCCTGGAACCAGCCAAATATGGGCTCAGATCTCTAAACACATGAGCTAAAGTGAACCTCTCCTCCTTTAAACTGTGAGTGTCGGGTATTGTATGTCAATGACAGAAAAGTGACTAGGACTGTTGTCCTTAAAATCTTGTCCATTCTTATGATGTCTGTGGCTTAAGTTTTGCATGGGACAGTCCCAGCTTATATCTTTTATCCCAGTGAAGATTGTGGCTTTCATTCTTGATCACTCTACCATTTGGGGGTTTTCTGTTTGTTTTATTGTTTAATTAAGGTGTTTGTTTGTTTTCTGTCTCTCATAGTTGCGGTGAAGATCGCTAAAGGCTGATTCATGTTCACCTGATTTTTCTGGCGAGGATTCTTCATCAGTGACTCTGTTCACTGTATATTGCCTCATGTCAGGAGGTACACAATGTCTGGTTGCCCCACTTTTAGTGACACTTAAATTGATGAGTGGATTCAGATGATATCAACATGGTCAGGCTATTGTGACATTCTCCATCAATCTTTCATCTCATGGTTTCATCCATTGTTGATCACTGCCTGAATGGATTATTATATTAAAATTTAAATAATAGCACCATAAAGAACTATCACTCATCCCTCATTTATTGGCTAGAATTCTTTTGTAAAGGAAAATTCTCCCTTATAAATTAGAGTTTGGTTTAAACTGCAGTGCAGTTTAAATGCAAAGAACAAAATAAATGCTTAACTTTCCTTTGATGACCAGTTTTCAAACTAAGGAATCGAAACTTACGTACTTCTACTAGTGTCTAGTTTAATAGATTTTTGAAGGTGTTTTGTTTGCTTGCTTGCTCATTGGTGGGAAGTTTCCTGTTGCTATTTCTTTTTAGAAAATGTAGTATCATCACAAAGTCATGAGTTCTTGAATGTTACATTTAAATACATTTATAAAACAAATTATCTTTATAGATTAGAAGCTGTCTATATTAGTCAGGGTTCTCCAGAGAAATAAAACTAATAGAATGTGTGTGCATAAAGAGGAAGAGGTCTATTTTTAGAATCTGGTTCACATAATTGTGGAGCCTGGCACATCTGAAGTCTGCTTACAGGGCAAGCAGGTAGATTTAAAAACTCAGAGAAAAGACATTACAGTTAGAGCCAGATGCTGACATGGAGGCAGAATTCCCTCCTCATGGGGTACCTTCTACTCATTGGGTGAGCCAACCTCCATTATGGAGAGTCATCTGCTTCACTCAAGGTATACTGACTTCAATGTTAATCTTCTTTTACAAGTATCTTCCCAGGAACATCCAGAATGGTGTTTTACTAAATATCTGGGTACTGTAGTTTAGCCAAGCTAACCCACAAAATGGGCAATTATGATGTCTCTATATTTAAAAATCATAATAACAGTACTAAGTAGAAATGCTAAGTAAGTGGTAAAATCAGTGCTCATTGTGAGTGTCCAAAAATGAGAGAGAACCAAACAAGAAAGATTTGAATTAGTAACTTCTATATATTCTGCTGGATTGGACACTGGATATGGAAAACAAAGGGCTTGGTTCCACCACTTCATATGTAACCTTGAGCAACTCATATGAGTTCACTGAGCTTCTGAACATTCATCGAAAAAGCGAGGCTAATAGCATCTGTCTTCCCTTTCAGTGAATTTTGTTATGACAGCCAAAAGTTCTTGAGCACATTAAGACACTTTGAAAACTCTACTCAATATACAAACATACAATGTTATTAGACTACTTTTGTTAAGAACCAATGAACTAAAAAGAGTCAAACAAAAGTGCTTTGAAGCTGTACTAATAAGTATAATGTCGCATTAGGATTGCCAGTGACTATATCTTTATTTGACAGAAACCACATTTTAAGAGGCAGGAAAGTTGTTAGTCTCCTAAGGGAAAAAGAATCAGAATACTAATTTTCCATATGGGTGCATTTGTCAGTGAATTCACATTTCCCCTAGAGTGTCTCATTCTGTATTCCTCAATGTAACAATGGCATAAGCAAAGAATAAATAAAGGTAGTTATCGGTGTCATTATAATAAATGCAAAGGTTGTCTCAATTTATTTGTTTATTCACTCGACAAGCATTTACCAAACACCCGTTATATGTGAGGGACTGTGCCAGGTGCTACTGAAGACACAAAAATGAATCAAATTGAGACTCTGTCTTTAAGCCAACTATAGGCTATCAGGAAGAAACTAGAATTAGTAAGGGAATTCCTGTAATACAGAAATTGAAGAGTAGAGTACAATGAGCAAACTCAATAACATCTCATGGAAGCTCAGAGAACGAGTCGACAGTTTAAACTGAAGACTCCAGACAGCTTCTTGGGAAGAGGTGACACTGGAGGTAACCTGAAAAACAGGAATAGATCTGGAGCTGGGAGACAAGAAAGAGTAAAGTAAATGGAATAACCAAGGCAATGGTGTTGTCAGAGTAGTAGGGAATGTCAGATGCTTGAAACGAAGCAGGAATGAGGCTTGGATATTTGCTATTTATGACAGTACGTGAACTCGTTCCTTTACCTCTAACTAACTTCTTTCCTGCAATTTGGTGTTGCAATGGCAGTAAGCTTTCCTCTGTCTTCCTCACTAACTCCAATTGATGGGTAGCAGAAGGTCACTCCTGATTGGTCAGCTTGATGGACGGTTTTATTGTCCTACACTCTCTCAATATACTGAATTTTTTTTTTGAGACAGGGTCTCACTCTGCAGTTCAGGCTGGCCTTGAGCTCACTTTGTAGCCCAGGCTGGTCTCGAACTCACAATGTCCTCCTGCCTCAGCCTCCCAAGAGCTGGGATTACATGCTTATGCCACCACACCCAGGTCTATAGATTAAATTTTACTAAGGTTGAGTATTTTCCAACTCTGAACCTCTATGAGACTCAGAAGTCAAATTTTAAACAATGCAAAACTTAATTTGCCTTCTTGTTGATTCAGTCTTAAAAGCAGAAAGGATCATACTGTTCTATATCACAGCATTGCCAGGAGACACAAAAGATGATTTTGCCCCTAAACCTCATGTCTTCAGAATACTCTGTTTGTTGTAGAATTGTTTTCCCACCTTGCTGTTGAAGATTCAGCTCTCAGATTTTGATGCTATCAGTGTATCCATCTATTTTTTTGAACCACTTTCATTCTGTATCTTGCTTCAATTCTCCTTAAGGACTGAAAATTAAATAATCAAGCTCTGTTAGAATTGCACTTAAAATAAGAGTAAATTCTGGGTATGAGTCTAAGAAGTTTGCCTACTTGTAAAGTATTTTGGGATTTATAGTACCAGATGACCCTGGTCTGGCTACTTACTTTTTTTCTGGGGATCAAATCCAGAATCTTATATACACTACACAGTGTTTTACCACTAACCTATATCCCCACTCTCTTGTCTGGCTGTTTAAAGGAGTGTGTGTGTGTGTGTGTGTGTGTGTGTTGGTGTGGGTGTGCAAAAGAGTATATGTGTGTGTGTGTGCATTTAAATGTATTTTTCCTTTATGAGGTTGTGATGACTAAGTTAAAGACAAGGAATATGTGACAGCTATAAATTTCCTGGAGAAACTGAGAAGCACAGAGGAGTCTAAGATAATAAGATCTTCCGTAGGATTGTATGTAAATGGTTTCCCCTGCTGTACAGTTACCTGGTGATGATTGTGAGGTGGTGTAAGGTGCAACCATTAGCTCTGAGAAACAACAGTTACATGATTAGGCCAACTTCCTACAAAAAACTGAAAGAAAATGATTATTAAGTTTGAGGTCTCCTAAACCCAAACCAAACTTCCTTCATCTACTATGAAATGCTGTGAAATAATTATTATAGCAAATCAAAAAAAGTCCTGCAATTCTTCACTACATTGGGAGTTAGGCAGTTTGTATCCAAAAGGTTTGGGTTTGGAGAAAGTCAATACATCTCAAAAAATCAATAAATGAGTGTGCTAAACAGAATCACCTAGAAAGATGGAACCCATTGTCAAGAATTTATTTTAAACAGAGAGTGGAGTTTCACACCTATAAACCTAGCTACTCAAGAGACTGAGGCAGGATTGCATTTGAGGTCAGTCTGGGCAACATAGTGAGACACTAACTCAAGTAACAAGGTGACCAGGCATGTGTGAGGTCCCATCCCATTTTTCCTGTCTTTCATCTGCTCGTGATGCTAAGCTGTAAGGCAGTGGTGAGATTATTACAAGACATTCTAAGTAGCCTGGTGCTACCTCATGGGAGGGTTCAGATTTTTTAGACAAAATGGTGACAGTGACCCAACTGGAAAGTAAAATATATGACAAGAGTTGAAGGTACACTTGCCGTATTCCCCAGCAGGAGGATCATGGGTGCTTACTGAGAGTAGATACAGGGATGAGTGCTTTTGTTCACCTGACTTCATTTAATACTTAAAATAACATGAAGATGGAAATGCTACTACCCTTGTTTTATATATGAAAAAACAAAGGCTGACAAATGATTTGTCCAAGTGTGAATAACAAGCAAAGCTGGGTTAAAAGCCAGGTT
>RJWT010049977.1:0-10918 GCA_004365215.1 Cuniculus paca | reverse complement strand
GAAATGCACTGAATGTGTAGATGATTTTTGATATTATGGCCATTATAGTGGATTGGTAACTGGTGGTCAACTTAAACACCAGCTAAACTGAATCAGCGTGGTGCTGAGTGTGGATGACCCACCTGAGGACTGTTGCCAGCATAAAAGAGACCTGGAGAGGAAGAGTAGCATTGTGGGTTCTCCTAAGTGTTGTTGTTTGGAGCCGTTGGTTCTCTTGGAGGAGTTTGTCATGCTGGCTTCCTTGATATAAACTTGGCTGTTTTCATCATCAGAAGAGCTTGGGAACTTGTTGCTGAGGGTGGCTGTGGTTCATTTTGGGGGAACTTTGGTCCTCACTTTGAGTATCACTTCCTGGATCCAGAGGGGAAGATGTGTGCTGTTTAATCTCCAGAAGTTTGTCACACTGGCTTCTTGATACGAACTCAGCTGTTCTTATCATCAGAGGAGCTCAGGACCTCATTGTCACTGAGGATGGCTGTGGTACTTTTCGGGAGATCCCTGGTGCTTATTTTGAGCATTGTTTCTTGACTCCAGTGCAGAACCCTCAGCCTGCTGGCACAGATCCTTCACCCCGCTGGCATAGACTTTCTAGCTTCCACCGCTGACTGTTGGGCCTTCCTAGCACAGATCTGTGAAATAGACTTGCATGAGTCATTGTCAGTGGCTTTAGGTTTTCAGCTGACTCATACAGATTTTTGCTGTGGGATCCAGGCCCTCAGCTGGATTTTCTAGGTCTTTAGTGTTGTGGACAGATTTCCTGCACCTTCTTTGTGTTTGACTCCTTGGGTAACCATTATGAATAATGTGTCTTGTATATAAATTATGTGTCCTGTATGTATTTGTTCTCCTTGTAACCCCTGACTATAGTAGCCATATTTACAATAATAGTTCTTCCTATCCATGAGCAAGAGATGTCTTTCTCTATTCTAATGTGTTCTGCAATTTCTTTCTCTAATATTCTGTAATTTTTCATTGAAGTCATTTAGCTCCTTGGTTAGGTTAACTCCTAGGCATTTAAGGAATCGATTGCCTGATTATTTTCTCAGTGGGTTCGTATTGGTATATATAAATACTATTGATTTTTTGTGCATTGATTTTGTTTCCTGAAACTGCTGAATTTGTTTATCAGTTCTAAAGTTTTCTGGTGGGGAATTTTGGTCATATATGTAAAAGTAGCATGTCATTTGCAATTAGGGATACTTTGACTTCTTTCTTTCCCATTGTATCATTTTTATTTCTTTGTCTTGCCTCATTACTGTGGTTAAAGTGTCAAATACTATATTGAATAAAAGTGGTGAGAGTATATACCCTTGTCTCATTCCTGACTTTAAAGAGAATTATTTCATTTTTTCCCCCATCTATTGTGATGGCTATGGTTTGTTCTGTGTAATTTTCATCATTTTAAGGTACCATCCTTCTCTACTTATTTTTGTCAGGATTTTTATTATGAAGGAGGTGTTAAATTGATCATTATCAAATACTTTTTCTGCATCTATTGAGGGAATCACATGCTTTTTATTCTTAAATCTATTTATGAGTGCATTACATTTATTGACTTACTTATTTGAATCCTCATTGTATCCCTAGGATGAAGCAGCTTGGTTATGGTGTGAGTTCTTAATTTGTTGTTGAATTCAGTTTGCAAGATTTTTTTCATCTATGTTCATCAAGGATATTTGCTTTCAATTTTCTTTCTTTTTTTTTTAAAGTCCTTTTCTGGTGGCAGTGTGGGGTAATTCTGGTTTCACAGAATAAATTTTGGAACGTTCTTTCCATTTCTTCATTTCTATTACATGGAAATGTTTGAGGAGCATTGGTTTAGTTCATTTCTAAAGTCTGTGAAAAATTCAGCTGTAAATCCATTGGGTCTTGAGCTCTTCTTAGTTGGTAGAGTTTCAATTATTGAATTAGTCTTATGACTGTTATTTATCTGTTTAGATTTTCATATCTTCTTGGTCCATGTTAGGTTGGCTATATGTGTCTAAAAATTTATCACCTTCTCCTAGATTCTTCAGATTGTTGGAATGTAAATTTTGAAAATAATTTATGTTCATTTGATGGATTTCAGTGCTGTCTGTGTAACAACCTTTTTCATCTCTTTGGGTTTTCATTTCCTTTTCGTAAGTTTGGCTAAATATTTATCACTCTTTTCAAAGAACTGCCTAATTTATTGATCTGTTGCACTTTTGTTTCAATTTCATTAATTTCTGTTCTAATCTTCATTATTTATTTCCTCTAAGTCTGTTCTTGTTTTTATAGGTCTTTGCGATGCAACAACAGGTTATTTACTTGACCTTGCTCTGTTTTTCTAATGTAGACATTCATGGCTATAAACTTGCCTCTCAGAACCACTATCTTCATATTCCACTGAATCTAATATACTGTTTCCATTATCATTTAATTCTAGAATGTAAAATTTTTCCTCTGAGTATTTTAGTAGCCTATTAATCATTCAGGAATGTATCACTCAATTGCCTTTTGTTTATTTAGTTTTTGTGGCTACTTTGCTGTTGATTTTTAGCTTCATTCCACTGTGATCTTATAGGATACATGAGATTATTTCAAATTTTTTGGCATTTACTGAGACTTGGTTTATGACCTGAAATATGATCAATTTTGAAACAAGTGTCAGTGGGGTGCTGAAATGAATATATATTCTGCTGATGTTGAATGAAAAACTGTAGTCTATTAAGTGTAGTTGATCTACAGTGTAGTTTAATTCTAAAATTTCTTTGTTGATTTTATGTCTAGTTGACTTGTCTACTTAGAATAGTGTGGCACTGAAATAATCCATTATAATTGTATTGTGGTTCTCTATTTTGTTGTGTCAAGTATTGTTTGTTTTTTGAAAGTGGGTGTGCTGATGTTCGGAACATACATATTTATAATTGTTATCTCTTCTTGGTGAATTGTTGCCTGTACCAATATATATAGGCCTTTTTTGTCTCTTCTGACTAGTGTTGGTTTGAAGTCTGGTTTGCCAGATTAAATTTAGCTACTACTACTTGCTTTAGGCTCTGGCTTCTTGGAGTACCAGTTTTGATCTTTTTACTTTCAGTTTGTGTATGTCTTTGGAGATAGGTTTGTTTCTTGTAGAGAACATAAATATGTATCTTATTTTTTGATCCATGCTGCTATCTGTCTTTAAAGAGACACATTTGCACTAAGTATTATTTTGAGAAGTGTGTGTAAATTCCTGTGATTTTGTTGTTTTTCTGACGTTTGATTAGTTTCTGTTGTTCATTTATTCACTCTCCCAGTGAGATTTATGCTTTCCACTGGTCTCATGGTTGTTATCTTCTTAGACTGTGTTTAGAATTTACTTAAGTATTTTTCTGCAATGCTGGCTTAGTGTTCATTAACTTATCTGGTTTATACTAATGTTATGGTTTGTGTCTGAATGTTACACTAAAACTGCATGCAGTTATGGGGGAGTGGACTTTTGAAGGAAGCTGAATCTAGAGTTTGTGATTGGTTCATTATCCAGTGCTGGGATTAGGGGTGTGAGTGCTACCCTTGGGCTGGTAGCCCACATACCTCCCCGTTTTTGCTCTTGGTGCTTTGTATCTTCTGGCACCATGAACAGTTGTCCCTCTGACATGTCATACTGCCTTGAAGCCAGTGGATTATGAACTGAAACCTCTACAAACTGGGAGTTAAATAAACCTTTCCTTCCTTAATTTTGGGGGTCAAGTATTTGACTAAGCAATGAGAAAAGTAACTAAGACCACTTATGATAGAAGGACTGTATTTCTTCTCTGTTTTTGAAGGATATAGTAATTACAGGATATAGTAAATGGAGTTGTCAATTTTCTTTCAGGGCTTAAAACCTTCATTCCAAGACCACATGGTGTTTAAGGTTTCTGTTGAGAAATTTGCTGTTTTACTTTTATTTGATTTAACTATGGTCATTCTTTTGTCCTCCTGTTAAAACCCAAAACTTGCTCTGTAAAACGCATCGTTAGCACGGACTCCTACAATAGACTTTGAGCCAGGTAAAAGCAGACTAAATACTGTAAATTAGATAACTGTAATAGGTCTATCAGAGTTTATCTTTTTCCTTTTGCCAGGACAGAAATGCACTAACGTGGATACGTTTATATGATGATTAAGGTGGATTGCAGCTTGGGAGTTGCCCAGGAGGTTAGGGAAGCACACATTCTAGATGTGCTAGTGTGGGTCACGGGGCGTGAACTTAGCATCTACATCTGGTCCCTTACTTCTTCCCGTCTAGCACTGTCCATCCGCTCTGCTTGCAGGCCACCATGAAGTAAGCATTTTAAGTCTGTCATGTCCTTCTGCCATGATGTTTCTGCTTTGTAATCAGCCAACCAAGGGCTGAATTCCCTGAAACTCTGAATCAAATCCACCTATTGACCCAGATTAAACATTATATAAACTCTTTAGCTTTATAGCCTATAAATTTGCCACTAACAAAGGAAATTCATGTCATATCCCTATATTTATTGGTTTACTCATTTCACTCATAACCTGAACAGACATGTTATTTTTAATGAGGATTAACGTTGTAGAAATGGTGAGCTATGATTACCAAAAACAAAACAAAACAAAAAACAAAAAACAAAAACCACTAATCTTTGAATGAATAGAAGAAATTCAAAAAATATTAGTGTTGTAAAAAACAAGACCTTCTGTTTGTTTTTATGTTTTTGTTTTTTATTTTAGCTTTGCTTATTCATTTATTTCTTTGCTATTTTCCCTGCTGAGGAGTGAACCAAGGGAATCCTATATACTAGGTAAGGACTGTACCACTGAGCTACATCTATAAACTCTGTTTCTAAAGAAAAAATTTTTATAGAAAGTTTAAAACTTTAAAGCATGTATTAAAGCATATAATCACTGAAGGTACTTAGAAGTCAACCTTAATTATATGCATGTAGTCTCAAGATTATTTAAAAGAAAATTCCAGCCATAATAATTTTTCCTATAACTGCTTTACTCTTTATGTCTCTGAAGATGCCTATAAATAGCTATAATGTCATTTTTACACCTAAAACAATAGATTTGGAGTAAATCATACTCATAGATGGGGCAATTTAGCCTTTGAAATATTTAATTAAAATCCCAGGAACATTTTTTTTTTGCCTTTGCTCCTTCATTGGCTGAAGTCAAAACTTATGCAGATAAATGAATATACATAAATATCTTAGGAAATGAGGAACGGTAAGAAGGCAAAAATCTTGGCTGATATTACGGCATTATGCAAATCAATAGAAACACACATAAATAAACTTGGTGTTTGATTTTTGGAAAATGAATGAATTGCTGGGGATTCAGCTCAGTGGTGTAAGCACCTGCCTGTCAAGTACAAGGTCATGAGTTCCTAGTACTAGTCCCTAGTACCCCCCATAAAAGAAAAGAAAATGGATAAATTCATAAATGATATTGAGAAACTTGAATAGAATATAAAATATGAAATAGAAAATAGTAGAATATAGAATAGGTGGGAAAATTAAGTCAGATAAGTAGATATATTAAAAAATTAAACATGAAAGCAAAACCACAAATCTAGCAGAGGAAAATACAAGAAGTGTCTACTGAGATATTTTTCAGTGTTAATAAAATGTTGTGTACTATGCTTAACAATAGAGAAAGAATCGCCCTAAATAGACAGGTAATTGGTTATGTGAATAGGAGGAGCACACTTATGAACTTCATAGGGTCATCAGAAGGGAACCAATTGGGAGAGGTTGAACCCACTTTGCTACCACCAGGGAAAGCCCCAGTGACAACTTGCACTTTAGGTCGGTGTTCAATGCAGTCAGCACTGACTGCTGCCACACTCATGCTGAACACCAGGCACTCACGTGGAGAACTGAAGTACTCACACGAAAGTTTCTCTAGGGTCACCAAAGTCACTTGTACAGCTGTTACTATAAGCCAGTTCATTGCTAATGTTGATGCGGAGTGAGATAAAATACAGAAAAGGACTCCGTACTATCTAACTTTACAACCAGTCAGCTCTCTCTTGAGGGCAGCTGCTACCAAAATTGGGATGGGAAAAGAAAGTCATATCTGGAAGATGTGAGTTGATGGGAAGCAGTAGCACTTTCTGAAGGTCCTAAGGTAGTATTAAGAGAGGAAAGAAGGCTGCCTCATAAAACTGAACAAATTAATTGTTTGCAATGCGAGTCAGATTGAGTTTATAAGGTAGCCTCAGTTTCATAATATTAAAAAAAGAGGCGGCCTGGGGCATGCTCTGAGACCATGGGAAGATAATTATGTTAAAGACATGGATTTTCCTTTGAAGAAACCACAATTTAATAAAAGAACATTATTGTAAGAATTATACTAAAAATGCCCTTGAGAAAAAGTCCTTTTGTGTTTCCTTAATAACAACTATCAACAATCTTAATTGTTCAACTTTTGCATTTGTCCTTCTTCAGCATGGACTAATAGTGCTCTGAATTCTTGACATGAGAAGTTCACTCTGCTGTTGGCCAGTTAATAACTTTCCCTACTATGCTTGTAATCATTGACAAGTTTGCCCTTTTCAGAGATAACAAGCTCATATAAACAACTACCTTGCCCTAATACATAACAGCAGCGGTATAAGGCTACTACAAAAAATGAACTTTACCATGATCCTATCTAGCCTTTCTAGGTTACTATCTGGAGATTTATCTTTCCTCTTTCACGTTTCCCTCAAAACATTGCTGGCAACTATGTGTGTGTGTGCGCACACGTGTGTGTGCATGAACAGCATGGGCAAATCATGGTACCAGTCACATTCATCCTAAGGTTGAGAATTCCTCAAGTATCATTGGTCTAATGGTATGTAGTTGATACTACTTCCATCTTTTGTCTACTAGACTAAGACTATTCTGGTTTTATTTTTTGGTGTTAGGTATTAAATCCAGGGTCTCAGTCGTACTAAGCATTCACTGTACAACTAAACTATACCCATAATTCTTGTTTTTTTTTAATTGACACATAGTAATTATACATATTTATGGGCTACCAGATGACATTTTGATACAACATATATTGATCAGGTCAGGGCAAATTGGTATATCTATTTCCCTAGACATATATAATTTCTTTTTGTTGGGAACATTCCAAATCATCTCTATTAATTATAAGAAGTCAATTCATTGTTGTCCATTATAGTTATCTTACTGTACTGTTCTTCTACTGTGCCACAAAACATTGGAAGTTACCTCTCTTACCCAACTGCACCTCTGTTCATGTTAACCATCCTCTTTTGGTTTATTATTATTATTATTATTAGAGATCTTTATATGGAGTGTTTAGTTTAGGTGGAACATTTGGGTGGCATGTAAGGGTTGGAATAGATTGCTTTTGATATTTGTATTTAATGTAGAAATCAGTATCAAAAAGTTGGAAGGAAATGGGGCACAGCCTAGTGGACATCTTAAGCACTAGTGTAGTTTGTTGGGGTGGCAACACTGATCATCCTTGGCGCACCTGTTGTGCACTAGTTGCTGGCTTTGAGGTAACACAAGGCCTCTGGAGTGTTTGGGATAGGAAGAGTACAGGATAGGAAGAGGGCAGTGACTGGTAGATGAGTGTGTGCAAGATGTAGGGAGTCCTTGTAGCTTCAGTTTTCTCTTTATAAACCATTAAGGGAAGAGCAGGAGAGTTTGTAGGGACATTCTGCTAAGAAAAGAAAGAAAGTCTAAGTGGAGTAGCATAGAATTATAAAAATGTAAGAAAAAGCGTAACTGTGAAATTAGAAAAATTCTAGCTCTCATTAGGCTAAAATAATTTGGGACATAGGGAATTGGTCAAGTTTGAGAAGCAAGATTTAATTTTGCTCTGAAATTCTATGATTCTGCTTGCACAGAACACACTGTAAATTAACTTCTGGAAGACTGTAGAATGAAAGAATGTTTCCATGAAATAAGATGGAAAATATTATCAATTAAAATCAGCGGTGTGACTAAATAGTATCCTAGAAGCCAACAGTAGCAGGACTTGCTCTTCTGCTTTTGACTTTTACAGTGAATTCTCTTTTGAAAATGAAATGTTGGTTTTCTTTTTCCCAGATAAAATGTGTGCTATATGTGGATTGATTAAAATCACTTAAGTTAAAAAATGTTCCAAAGATAATAAAAATAACATTAACTGTTAGATTTGTTTTGAAATTACAGAAGGCCCCCTTTCTTTGCATTTGTGTAATATTTCTGATGGGTCTGCAAACAATTTGGTATTTTTCAACTACGTCATTACTGGCTTTTGTCTTTCAAACAAAAATCTATGTGAAAAGTTTTGGCTACAAAACTTGTGAGAATAAACATAATTCTATGCCATAAGGTTCAATGTAGAAGGTGTTATAAAAATATGTTTAAGATTTAAATTTAAAAACATATTACAGTATAAAACACATTACCATTTATTCTCCTTGAAATACTCTCCCTCACTTCAAACACACTTCTATTGTTCTTACCACTTTCGGAAAGCAGTTCTGGCATCTTCTTTTGGACTGTCTTTAATAGGTGTAATTAAAATGATTGGTGAATGCTGTTGCTGAGTGCCATTCAATGAAAGGCAGGTACAAATACTATGAAACGTCCTTTTCATCTTATTCATTGGATCTGTCACCATGCATATGCGGGCTCTTCCCCAAAGTTAAAAAAATGACCATGAAAGGTGAACATTTTGAATCCATTCAGGACTTTGAAAAAGCAAGGGCAATGTAACACTCATAAAGGAGGACTTCCAGAAATGCGTCAGAAAGTGGCAAGAACAATAGAATAATTATGTATGAAGGGGGAGTATTTTTAGAGGAATTAATAGCAAAATGTCTTCTTGTATTAATTTTTTAAAAACAATGCAGATGTTCACTGTATTTTTTAATGACACCTCATATAATAGTTACATAATATTTCTAAACTATCAAATTCTTTTTGTAAAGCAGGTATAACAATTTTTAAAGGTACTTTAACCTGAGAGTAATTTTCTGTGATTTTTTTTTGTCTTCTTGAGACAGGGTTTCACGATGCAGTTCAGAATGGCCTTGAACTCATTTGTAGCCCAGGATGGACTTGAACTCAGAGATCCTTCTGCCTCAGTCTCCCGAGTGCTGGGATTACAGGCGTGCACCACCACGCCCTGTCAACTTTCTGTGATTTTGATAGCCATACAGTGCCAATGTGTAATGGGGGGAAAAGACCCTGAAGAGTGGTTGTAGCTTGACTGCAGGGCCTCACACATGCTAGGTGAACACTCTCCCAATACCTGCATCCCCAGCCTTAGAATTTTGTTTCAGCCAGTTACATAAAGGCTTATAGCCACCCAGAGAAATGGAGAGAAGTGAACAAACATTTTTCTAGACTGTATTAAAAATTGGCCCCAATTTTCTCTTTCTCAGTTGAGAGGGAGAAACACAGAGGGATGTCTAGTAATGCTGATAAGGTTGTCAGTGTGGTTTAAAAAATTAGCCCTTAGACTTATAAATTGAATTATGTTTTTTCGTTTGGTTTGTATATTTTCATACTAGTTGATGGCTTTTCATTTAGATGAAAACTTGTGAAGATGAATTGGAAAATTGTTGGGAATTTTATGTACTTACTGAAAAACTGCAGCTTCATCAACCCCGGAATGCTAAATTTTGTGGCATGGAGGCATGGGTGTTTAGCCCAGTGACCTTCAGTCTTTGTGCACATAAATGTTACATTGACAAGCTGTTACAAATAAACCTCAAGCCCAAGGGTTCTGGTTCAATCTTTTCTTCTTTCTTTTGTCTGTCTGTCTGTCTGTCTGTCTCTCTTTCTTTTGGCAATTAACACCAGTTAGTATATTGCATATTGTTATCTTCAAAGTAGTTGTTCAGATTACAAGATTGAGGCATGAGAAAAATGATCAACCAATCAAACAATGAAAGCACAAACTGTTCTTTTTGATGAACTAACATAGATTAGTAGTATAGCTATCTATCTGTATATATATATATATATATATATATATATATATGTATATATATATATATATGTAATCTTTTCCCTTTCTTTTCTCCTTTTCCCTACCCCAGTTGTTCTTTCCTTTCAAGCACTTTCTTTCCCTTTCATTTTCACAGTACCTATTGTACATTTTGGATCTTATTTACTCTTTCAGTTTTTTTTTTACACTAGGGAAACAATACAATATTTACACGTATGAGTCTGATTTATTTCACTTATGAGTATGGTCTCAAGTGGCATCCATTTACCTATTAAAAGCCTTAAATTTATCCTTCTTTATAGCTGAATAATGTTCCATTGTATAAAAATATCACATCCTTTTAATCTATTCCTGAGTTGATGGGCATTTGGCTTGTTTCTAAGATTTAACTATTACAAATTGTGCTGCTATAAACATGGGTGAACATATATACCTCTGTGGCACGATGTTTTCAGTTCTTCTGGGAAAATATTCAGAAGGGGAATAGCTGGATTGAATGAGACCTCGAATCCTAGTTTTTTGAGGAATCTTCACACTGATTTCCACAGTGGTTGTACCAGTCTACATTCCCACCAACAATGGAAAAGGATTTCTTTATTCCCACAGCCCCACTAGCATTTATTATTGGTTGAGTTCTTGATGACAGCCATTCTTTCTGGAGTGAGATGAAATCTCAGTGTTATTTTAATGACCAGTAATGTTGAACATTTTTGTTTGCATGTGTATTTGCCATTTGTATTTCTTAATCTGAGAAGAGTGCATTCATCTCAGTTGCACATTTTGGATTGGGTCTTTGAATTTGAGGGTTCTGATATTTTTCAGTTCTTTATACGTTCTAGATAGAAGCAAGAATTCACTGCTATATGTTTCTTCTTAGGACTGCTTTCATTGCATCCCACAGGTTCTGGTAGGTTTTATCTGCATTTTCATTTAATTGTAGATATTGCTTAATTTCTTCTGTGATACATTGGTTGTTCAGAAGAGTGTTTTTTTT
>RJWT010049976.1:0-10932 GCA_004365215.1 Cuniculus paca | reverse complement strand
AAGAGCCTCAAAATTCTCCTACTTTATAGCTGGGTAGCTTTCCATTGTATGAAAATACCATATCTTTCTTACCCATTCTGCAGTTGATGGGCAAGTTACCCTTTCTTTGTTCTGATCTCCTGTCACATGGAAAAATTGTTTTCTCTCCTTTGATTTTCAGTCTATGAATTTCCTTTCAAGTTAAATATTTTTCTTGTATATAGTATATTGATGGATCTTGTTTTTTGATCCATTCCCTGTGTTTCTTTTTATTGATGAATTGAGGCCATCTACATTAATGGTTACAACAAGCATACATTGGTTCATCTCTGCCATGCTATCCTTCTGCTGGTGGCACTCCACTTTCCCCCTTCATTCAATTGCCTGTCTTGTTTCATGACCCTCCTCTGCTGCTGTTCCTGGAACCATGATCATATTTTTCTCTCTAACAGCTTTTAATATTCTCTTCTTGTGCTGAATTTCTGGGATCTTGATTATTATATGTTGGGGTATAGATTTACGTTGGTTATGGCTAGTTGAAATTCTATATGCCTTGCTTATCTGTATACCAGATCCTTTTCCTATGTTAGGGAACTTTTCTGCTATTACTTCTGTAAATAGCCTTTTTATTTCATTTGTGTTGAACCCTACTTCTTTGCTGATTCCTATCACTCTTAAGTTACTTTTCTTTGCATCATCTTATAGCTGTTGAATTGTTATTTCCTGGTTTCTTGTTATTTTTAAGATTTCTTTCCTTTCACAATCGCTAGCTGTGGGCCTGTCTTCAAGGTCTGAAAGTGTATCTTCAGTCTCTTTCAAGCAGTTTTACCAGCTTTTAATGAACTTTTTAATTTCCTGAATATCTCTTTGAATCTGTTTCATGCATTGTAATTCCTTTCTACATTGTTCATTCAAGGTTTCCATCATTTTCCTATGCCTCTCTTTTTTCTCTATGTCTTCTTTAGATATGCTCAGCAATTCTTTCATTATGCTTGTGATTTCTCCTTTTACCTGACACATTATTTCTGATTTGATTACTTTTACAGTCTCATGAAATTGTTTCTTCCCTTTAGTTGCTATTCTCTTGGAGATTTCAGATATGTGACTTCTATTTTTGTCTATGACTGTATCTTCCAGACTTTTTCTGTGTTGGCTGGAGGTCTGAGGTTGCCTTTTGCTCTTTTGTCTTGACATTCTCCTGGGTTCCTCCCAACAAGTCAGTTGTGGGGTCCCAGGCACTTCCCACACTGGCTGCCTCTCTGGAGTGTAGGAGAATGGGAGAGGCACCTGGGTTGCTCTGACCCCAGGTTTATGGGGAAGTAACAGGGGGTGGGGCAGACTCCTCCACACCCCATTCAGCTACACTGGGGCTTCCTTGATGGCCAGGGGTGCGTGGTAGTGGGGCTGCTACTCAGCCTGAGTGTCTACACCAGGACTCCCCTGATGGTGGCAGGCACACAGGTGTGTGTTTGTCTGATTCTCCTGGTGGGTGCTGGCTGCCTGAAGGAAGTAAGGGTATCCAGTGGTGGCCTGCAGATGCACAGGGCTTACCTGGCTGTGCATCCCTGCTTGCATTGCCTGTCCACAAAAAGCAAGGTGTCGTACAAGGCAGAACAACTGGTTACAAGTATGACATCCTGGCTAAAGTAGTACAATTAGCAATAACAGTAACATCAAGCACAACCCAAAAACTGACAAACTGTTCTAACTATTAATTTGGTACCTTTCACCATAGGAGCAAGATCTGCAGTTATACAACAAACTTCAACATAAGTCAGGAATTTGTATGCAGTGAGTTTCCCTTTAGTAAAGTGATTTTACCCTTTTAGGGGAAGGTTTAAGATGGATAGGGGACAAAAATGAGAGATAAGAGAAAAAAATAGAAGCAAGGCTGAAAGACAAAAGATGATCACTCAAACTTTGAGAAACCAAGATGAGGACAAGAAAGAAAGAATGAAAAAGAAAGCAAAAGATTACTGAAGCAGGCCAAAAAAATTAGAGACAATGTTCAGTCACGTGAAAATATCAAAAAATCAAGAAAGAAAATTGAGGAAAGAGAAGAAAAGGTGAGCAACAAGAACAATAACAAAACAAGCAATCAATAAAGGTAAAAACCCAAACAACCAATAAATAAATCAATAGATAAATAAATAAATAAAATTCTTCTGATGTTTCCAGTTCTGTGATAGTGTTCAAGTCAGAGCCCAAAACTATGCTGGGAAACCCCACCAAACCTGGGTTAGTGCTGGGAGTGGGCTGATCTTGGCCTCTGGATGTGAGGGTTGGGACTAAATTCTTCAGCCAGTACTTTCTGAGTGTCCCTTGGTATCCCACGCATACCTCCTTATACTGTTGTCTCTGTGTTACTCTCCCAGTTGCAGTGGTGCCTTCAGACAGAGACAGCCCAAGGTTGCTCCCAGACCGTTGTACAGATGGCCCCTCCTGGCCCTCGTGCAGTGCCCTCTGTTCTGCTTCCACTGACACATCTGTCTTTCTCCTCTCCCACTACTGGTCACAGGGCAGGAGGATTGCTGTTGTTGACTCACTGGCCCTGCGACCACGCAGAGAACCCCAAGGCTGCTTAGTCCCATTTCTTTCTCTTGTTTGGCAGGGGAAGTGCTGACTTTCCACGCATTGTCCCTCGTCGGTCCGAGGCTGCTTAAATCTCTTGTCCACATCCCTCTCTCATATCCTGCTGGTCGCAGGCAGGAGGGGTGGTGTAGTTCTACTCACTACCTTCACTGCCATGGCTGCGGTCCCTAACGTGTGGTCCCTAGATGTTCCAGTTAGTCACTATGGTGCAGGAAAAAAGAAAAAAGAAAAACGGAAAAGAAAGGAAAGGAAAGGAAAGGAAAGGAAAGGAAAGGAAAAGAAAGGAAAGGAAAGGAAAGGAAGCTAACAAGAAAACTGGCGGCCCATTCAGGAGGGAGCAGTTTCCTGGTCCCTCTCCCTGTGTGTGCCACGAAGGCAAAGGAGGGAAGGAGCTTTATATCCCAAATCGAGCCTGTGTGGCTTGAGTTAGCCAAACTACTGCAGTCCACCAGTTTTTGGGAACTTCCTGCTCTGCATGCAGGTGGGCATGCTACAGGCAGTCTGTGGACTGCTTTGCCCTGATATAAAGTCATGTATCTATGTTTTGTATGAGCTACAAGTCTCCTATTTCATGTTGACTTGAGGATCAGGATGCATGTTCCTCCCTTTCTTCCCGCTACCTGTGCTTTTAGTTGATTTTCTCTGAGTAGTTCCAGTGTGGCTCCTCCTCTATTTGGTCATGGTGAATCTGCCCACGCTATTGCTTTTATATGGCCAGTAAATCTGACCACTGAGTCTGAAAGAACCACGGAATGAGAGCTTTCACAAATGAAGTAACTGGATCATTCTAGAACAAGTCAAAGTATACACAAATTTATCACCAGCTCTATTTGCTTAAAAAAGGCAGTATACACTAGTTTAAAAAAATTAAAGTAGAAAGAAAACAAATGAAGTGTATTACATCACATCAGGACCTGAGCTAGAGTAAGAGAAAGAGTGAAGAATAATGATCTGACTCATGCATTTTATTTCCCTACCATGATTGAAATGTTTCCCTGAGTACATACGTAACAGGAAAGTTCTCATTCCTCCCTAACATTCCTGTTCCTAATTAACAACTAAGTTTTTTCTTCCCACAGTATTTTAAAAACAAATATTCTATACTTGATTAATATTTAATTTCCTGGATTTATTTATCACTGAAAATTATCTTTTATTTGTTGTAGGCGTTTTAGCCAATGAACCAATATTCTCCTAAGACTTGCATAATTAAGTGATTGGCTCTACATCAGTTAAAATCTCATCATTGATAATTTCTCTATCACACTCAAATACTGAATCTGTTTAAACGTGTATAATTCAAAATCTTAGTTGTTTCACCAAATGCCCTTTACTCATGGAATTTCAAGTCATTTGAAGCATTTATGGAGTGAGGCATAGGGTATAGGCAAATAAGAATACAAGGAGTACAAGAGATTGAGGAAGAAAGGGAAGAAAAAGAATGAAGATGTGTTATGCACATGCACCAATTCCCCACAATGAATATAGTCATTATGTGCTTGAGTTATATCCCTAGCCCCAATCATAGCTTTTGAAGCAAGACCTATGCTGGAATGTTTTCCCCTCTTGGTGGCTATTGATTGTATTAGCAGTGTCTGAAAATAGAGTTTGAGACCTTAGCAAAAGAATATGCAAAATCTTTGAATACTTATGTGGAATAAAAATTTTGGCTGTTGAATCTACAAAAGCATTTTATAGATATGTGGCATTGTTTCAGGGCATCTATTCACAGGGATGAGACAGTGTAAATATGTTTTAAATGATTTTAAAAACTGATTCCCTCCTGTTTTAAATCCCACTTGATGAAATGCTAATTCTCATCAGCCTGGCAAAAACTCAGTGAGGTGGAGACAACTCAGAGCCACAAAGGTCTGGGAATGTTGGGAGGGAGGAAAGGAATCGCTTCTTGGGCACCACAAGCGCAAAGAAAATGCTTGTATGTCAGAAGATGTAGAAGAATCAAGATGAAGATGTTGACAATCTCTCCACACCCTGCTGAGTAGCAGACCTGTTTCTAGCATATCTACTATACATGCATTACCAGATTTATAATTTCTTTTAAATTCCTCCTTATAATGCTAGTTTTAACCCAAGATTCTGAAACTTGAAGGCAAACATTATTCAGAAGGATTGTATTCTATAACCAACCCTTTCATATTCTGGGCTTTGTTTTATTTTTTGAGGACTCCCACATCCACACCAATACATAAGGACTGAGAATTTTTATCAGATAAGTAACATGCCTAGAGGAAATCTTTTCTAGCTCCTCACTTTTCTTGACTCATGTCACCAAACACATTCTTCCTTATGGAAGTAAGTCTTTAAGGACTCACATTCCATTCCCTTGTTCACACATTTTCTTTTCCCTGTCACTCTCCATATCTTAGCATGACAAACATATTCCTTTAACATATAACTGTGAAAGACATATTTCCTATAACATATAAGTGTGCAAGACATTTCCCCCCATGTCTCTTCTCCTTTTTTTCTAGACATATTCTAGCTACATAGTACCAGGAAGCCTTGATTATGAGTTTGTATACAGCAATATATTGTCAAATGTCTGGATGCCTGTTCTCTCATATAGTACATATATAATTAATAGGAAAAAAACCCAGAAACAAACCTAAATATAAATTATTATTTCATTTGTTTAAGTGTACTAACAGCTGGATGAAGAGCAGACAATGAAAAACAAATGATTCTATTTGACAGTCATCATGTAAGTAAGATCCTAATTACCTGCTCATCTTCACAGAAGCTAATTTTAGTGACATGTTAGCTACTGTGGATAATTTAGTGTAGAAAGAATAGAAATATGCATGAAATACTGCATTCTCAGAAATTAAATATTTACCTTGCCTTTAGGTTGATTGAAAAAGATTATTGCCCAGCCGGGTGTGGTGACACATGTCTGTAATTGCAGCACTTGGGAGGCTGAGGCAGGAGGATGGTTTCAAGTTCAACACCAGCCTGGGCTATGAAGTGAGTTCAAGGCCAGCCTGAACTGCATAGTGAGACTCTGTCTCAAAAAGACCAAAAAAAAAAAAATGATATATATATATATATAGCCATTATAATTAAAGGTTGTTAAAATGAAATTAAAATGAAATAATATAAATTTGCCATGAAAAACAAACACAAATATCTTAGATAACAAAGCAGATAAATTCAATCATGAATATTTGCTTTACACAGAGACTACAACTTCATATACAAAAAAGATTAGCTGTTGATTTCCTTTAAATAGTCCACTTCCCAGAGTTTTAAAAATAGGGTGGATGTAGTTTAAAAGTTGATTAATTTCTCAGGAAGGCATCTTTTTGTAAAGTGAGGCAAACTGGTATATTCCTATGCAGGCTGCCTGCGTTTGCTGATGTCTTCCGTGGGTTCAGGAAGCGTGAAGTGATAACTGCTATTGCAGATACTTGCAGGGGTTTGAAAGCATGTGATTTTGGAAGGCAGAGTTTAGTCAATGCAAAAGCCACAGGTTCTTTAAAGACAACTTCAAAACCATGTCAAGACTTCATGAAATTCTGTCAAATCAAACAGGAGAGTGCATTACCTAGGAAAACATCATATCTAACTAGGATGGTTATGTATGACAGTGCAAGAGATCAACGAACAGCAAAGATACTTTCCCCCTTTCTGACAGATAGGGAGACAGCAAAGAAAAATGAAAGTGTGCTGCCCGAAGCAGCACCCAGAGCAATAACTTTTATGTCTCCCTTTGTGTCATGCAGGCGGCTGGATTAACCTATCACTTTAAACACCGACTGACAAAGAGACCCATTGCAACAATTAAGAGATGAATTCGGCTGGCTACTAGGAAAATGAGAGCAAATTTCACCAGTTATCATTTTTTCTTTTGCGTTCCTTTGGAGAAGGGTTGGGAGAGGAAGGAGTGGGAAAATGCTAATGGGGAGGGAAAACAGAATGATCCATGATACTCAAGTGATATGTCCAGGGCCTCGTAAAACCTGAATGGGGAAAAAGCTTCAGGTCATCGAGGAAGCACATTGAATTAACATTAACAATCATGCTGCTTAGTCGAATAATCGGTACAATGTTCAAGCTGGAAACGCCTGCGATTTATGCTCTATAAATCTTTCCGTAAAATACTTTAAATCCAGATATCTTTCCCCCTCTCCACTGCTCCCCTTGGGTTTAAACCTTTGTTATCTGTCACCTGGATTATTTAGAGCCTCCTACTCAGTCTCTCTGTAGCCACACTAATCTCTTCCCACTCTCTCCTGTCTGAATTATGTCACTGCCCAATGCCTAAATTTTCAACAAATTCCTGCTGCAACATCCACATATGTAATGTGGTCTAGGAGGCCCGGTGAGCCTGGCTTTTTCCACGGTTCTTTTCTAACGCAGGTTGCTATGGGTGTGTGCAAAGACAGGCTGAATTCTCTCCCCCATGTTCCTCCATCAGTTATGCATGCTTCATTTTGGCTTGTGACAGAAAGCACGGCTCAAGCGACTTCAAATAAATAATAACAGCCACAGTGATGATGAGAAAAATACGATGGCAAAGTAACGGTGAAAATTTCAGGGGCAGACAGTTCACGAATTCAAATGATGCCATTCTAACCCGGTTGTTTTGTGTTTCTTCCATTTTACTCACAAAGGTCCTGCTACCAGGTGGTAAAATGGCACCAGTAGTTTCAAGTCCAAGCCCTCATGGATAGAAGCCAAAAGAAAAAGGATCCGTTCCCAGAAGATCTCACACATCTTCTAGTCCGAGCTAATTCTTGAACCAACTGTGGAAATCCTCTCATCTGGGGCAGGCTAGTCTCAGGGCACTGAATGGTAAGAAGAGAGTCATGTTCGCCACTACTGAGCCCCTGAAGGAAATCTGCTCTCAGTCGCCGACTGAGAATCTAGGACTCAAAAGAGATAGAAGAATCATTTAAAATAAGGACTAAACGCACGGCAAAGAAGAAAAAAATCTATTACACAAATTTTAAAAGAATGTTTAAACAGAGAGGAGAAAAGCCAAAATCTAGATGCTAAATATGGAGTTTGAATATTTGTAGCTAAAGAATGATTCCTATGAAATGAAATAAAAAGACAAAAGAGAAGTCAAAGGAAAGAAAGAGAGACCCCTTAGAGCTGGAAAATAACTGATCGGCTGCGTACTTCAGAACAATAATTTACACTATCTCCAAAAATGAGTTGCTTGCTTTTAATATTTAAAAAAAATTGGTGGAAGTATGGTTTTATGAAGCAATGGATTTTCCATTTTTACAATAAATTCAATGGGAAAAGAGGTTTCCCTTTAAAATCATTTTTTTCCAGAAGTGCATCTATTTTATAAATTGAGAATTGCTCCTATAAAATCTAATGTGTAGAAATGCTGGTTCTCAAATGTGCTGGATGCAGAGCCTTTTGCTGAAAATATCTGTTTTCATTTTGGTTGTTGCTTTTGGCTGCAGCGAATACTTCAATAAGTAAATACAGTTTGCTAAATGAGACAAATAGAAATTGTTCACAGGGAGGGGATAACACTATCTGATTCCTGGGGCACTTGGAGACCAGCGCACAATCACAGTTCACAGAGGAGTCATCATGCGCATTCTTGGTTAACTCATTAAAAAATGCTTCATTCACGTCAGTTCAAGTGCTTCCTTCACAAGGGCAGTGCCGCTTGGACCCTCTGCTTGGTCCGTGTGTGTCAGTGGCAGGGAACTTGGCAAATCACTGACCCAGGTCAGGCGCTTTCTGAAAGGCAGTCCTTCCAGCCTGATCATCATTCATTTGTCCCGATTTGGCTCTTGATTAGTCTTTGCTAGGACACATGATAAACACACTCATGATCAGGATTAGGTCTGATTCTTTTAAGTCTTCAAGGATAATTTTGGTCAGTATAAGATGAAATCCACCCTTTTATAGGATATCTCATGTATTCAGCCTTTATAAGAATGAGTCATGGAAATGTAGCCTACTGTTATAGAAATTTCTCTAGGACCTTATTAAGTAAAAAAAAGTAAGAATAAGACCATGTGCATACTATTATCGTGATGGTCTTCCCAGGCTTATTATTTCTCGACTAACACATAAGAAATTGTTAATAGTTGCTACAAGGGAGTATATCTAGGGGCGAATGAATGAAATGGGGCATTTACATTTCAGCATAATGACCTATCCTGCTATTGAACTTTGAGAGAATTATCATGATCATTTCTATAGTAAAGGGCAATATAAAATAGATTATAAGGTGCTATTTACAGTGCACTCATTCATTATGAATCTGAAGATTCCAAACTACATTTCTAAAGAAAATGAAAGAAAACTCTTTCGTCCCATACTTCTCTTTATGGCACTTTGCTTGCCCTTCTGGTGCTCACAGCTCCTTATCAGCAAACTACTTTCATCCATTTTGTTTACACACAGTCCCTCCCCTTTTTGACACTAACGGAAACATATTTTCACATGACAGGTGTGCTTTTTCCCACATCCTTCTTACGATCTCATTTCTTTCATTTCAGGCATGATGTTCATGGAAATCTTCCATCAACCCTCTTGCAGCTCCCAAATTCTCCTTCTTTCTTCCGTCAGAGCCTCTTTAAAGTGTGTGCCATTCATTCATTGATTCCCTTCGCTGATATCTACCTCGCTGACTCTCTCTGCATCAGTGCCATTATTATCATAATCAGTGACTTGAACGTTCTGGCTCTCGAACACACCCATCTCTCTGACCTTTTTAATTGGTGACTTTTTAGCTCCAATGATCTCAGCCACCCACTCAAACTGCCCTGCCCTGTTCCTCACAGCACCAATAATTGTAGCAAATCCAAAATCTCTAGGTCAAGCATCCTACACTTTGACCTTCGTTTCTACTCTCCCCATCTCATTTTCTCTACCCTCCTTCTCCTCCTTGGACCTCATTAATGCTTCCAGTCCATGGGTTGTGCTACTTTTGTCACTCTGCATCATGCTCTTCAAATCTTCAGCTGCTGCTTTATTTAGTCTAAATTCTGTGACTCAGCCTATACTGCAAATACCCTTATGTCCTTTTTAATACTCTCTTCTCATCTTGTCTGGAAAAAGGTCCAAGCCTAAGTCACACTAAAACATGCTGTCTATGTTCTGACTTCTTTACCCAAAAACCTAAATACTAAGGGGAAAACTGCATCTCTATACTGAGTCAGCTAATTTCACACACTATTGCACTATTGCAAGATCTTACTTCAGTTAACTTCTTCACTTGGCTTCATGTCTCCAATCTGGGTAACGATTTCAACCTTCCCCTTTTCTGTTCATGTCTGCAGTTCTCCATTCCTGATTCACTCTCAGACGGTGATTTCATGGCTTACAATACAGCAGGAAGTAGATGAAATCAGGCAAGAACTACCTTATCTTTCCTACTTATTTCATCTTTTTTTTTCACCTGAATTATATACTCTATGTTCTTCATATTAAAATGAAATTCTTTAAAACACTTTGATCTTCATCTCCCCAAATTTGTTCCTGCAATGACACACTTTCTTGTATGCATTATCTATTTCTCACTCAGTTCATTCTAATTAGCATGCAAATGTGCAGCCGGATTATACATCATTAAAACAAAACTTCCTTTTCATCTAAGGTCTCTTTCGGCTACACATAGTTTTTCTGGAACTCTTTGCAAAAGGGATGCTGCCTGTATCTGTTATCCTTCTGTTCCTTCATATTTTCTCTTTAACACCAATCTGTGAGTGTGCTCATGTGCTCCATCACTTTGCTGACCTTAGCATGGTCACCAGTGATGTATATGTTGACAAAGTCGGTGAGCAGTCTTAGTTTCTATTTGCTCCCTTGCGGTATTTGGTATAGGTGACATTCCCTCCCTTGGCTCTCTCCTCTGCTCTTCCTTGTCATTGCACCCATTTAATTGCCACCTACCACACGGGCAGCCCTGTCTCCATTTTCTGTGTTCAGTTCCCATCCTCTGTCATCCTTTTAAATTTTAAGTGGGTGCTGAAACTCTATCTCCTTTTTATGAAATTATCTTATTTATATAATTATCCTTGAACTAACTGCTAGTTCTCACTAGAACAGAGCTTCTTGGGGAGCAGGACTTTTCTTGTCTTGTTTATTGCTTTAGTCTTAGTCCTCAGCATGGTATCTGTCGTATGGTAAGTCATCAGTAAATGTCTGCAAAGTTCCTGAAAACAATAACATTCATTAAAAAGCTATATTTTAAAGCTTACATTTATGCCTCCAAAAAATAGTCCTTCTGCACCTTCTGAACATTAGGGATTTTATTAGACACTGCATTAGGTAATATTTTAGTCAGTGTGGCAAAGGATGTTCTCTCTACCCTGAAAGACATAATGGCCATGGCGATAGTTACCATAGGGAGATATCCTGGAG
>RJWT010049975.1:0-10920 GCA_004365215.1 Cuniculus paca | reverse complement strand
TGATCCTCCAGCCTCAGCCTCCCAAGTGCTGGGATTACAGGAGTGCTCCACCATGCCCAGCTTTAAGCACTATTTTATCTAGAGTCTCCACTCTGCACATTTCAGGAAAGGAAGCAAAAGAAATGTATTCATACTCATTGAATATCTGCTGTGGCCAGATGCTGCTCTGGGCACATTACACACAAGTTCTATTTAGTACTCACAGCATCTAAGTCATTGAGAAGATGATTCTATGTGTCCTGATACATGTGATTCTGAAAGGCCATGGCTTTGCTACAAAGAAATAAAGTCTGATTCAAACCTAATTTTAGCTTGATCCCAGAACCCAAGTTCCTTTTCATGTTTCTCTACCTCCATTTGCTCTGTCTGCTTCATAATACTTGAGCCAGCGAACCACGACCAATCAGCTCAATAAAATGTGAAGAATTAGACCAGAGCATTGGCATTGTTCAGTGTCACTCTGCGAGTCTCATGAATCTTACACATCAAGGGATGTATATGTGCCTCAAAGAGATAGCTACATTTAGAGGATCTATTTTATTTACGTATGAAATTTGAATATTTTAAAATATTTATAGAATAAAATTTATAGAATAAATACTGAGAAATTTGCTCAGTGTCCCCAGTCAAGATTTACATGTGTCACCCCAAAGCCAGTGTCCTTCCCATCACTGAATATAACTTCACCATAAAATCACTGTCTGCGTTTCTGAAAAATAAAGTAATAGAAAGTTCTTTTCCATTAACAGTTTGGGAAATACGGAATAGTAGTTTCATGTGTAAGGAAAATTAGTGCTACTCATAAAGTCATTCTTCTCTGCCTTTACTTCACTAGCCTAAAACCTTTCAAGTATGTCCTAACATTTATGACACCTGTCCCTTCCTTGACTGCAGCTTCCAGGTCAGACAGTGTACTAGCTTAGTTCTCCATTGCTTTTTGCCTTTATCTTTAGTCTATCTTTCTAATTACTTCCTTTATTTCAGGGAGAATTCCTTGCATTTCATTTCAAAAGTGCCTTAAAGCATCAACTATTTGATAACCATTTTTGTTTCTCTGCTTAAATCATGGAGTATTTTCTCTAGAACGAAATTCAAATTCTGTAGATAAAAGGGAAAAATTTCTGCAAACACTCAAACTCACCACATTTCTATGTTGTATTCCTAGAATGATTATTTCTATATGACAATTGAGCTCTGGGTCTTCAAACTGCGTGTAGCACCTTTTCCAAGAAGTCTTTTCTGTGCTCACCCAGGGTAATGATAGGTGTTAGTTACTTCTCTTCTGAGCTTTCTACTTACCATGTATGCACTGTGCATCTTGCTGGGCTATAATTGTTCTACTTACTTCTCCATCTCTTCCATTATGTTCCTGTGTTTTAAATTTTATCCTCAAGAACAAGCACAGTGCCTGAGAGAGATCTGAGTAAATGTTTCTTAAATAGGGAAACTAATTTAAGAGAATTCAATTTATAATAAATTGAGTTTTCCTTGCCTGTATTTGTTAATGATCTTTTTCTTGGAGGCTATTCCCCTCATCATCCTTCTCCTGACATACATTTAGCTCAAAGGAAGAGAAGGAAAAACTCTCACCAATTGACTCCTCCTCTCTACTCTCTGCTCATCTTAAATGGACAGAGGTGATCATTCATAAGCCAGGAGTGGGGAGGAAGGATTAAGACAATGGTTGGGAATTTTAGTGTTCTGCTATCTGTTGGAAAAACCTAATGCAACAGCAGCACCATTACTTTTATAATATTGAATTTTAATGCATTATTTTTCTAGTCTGTCTTGGTTATATTTCTCTCATTGCTGAGACAAAATACCCAATGCCCAAAATGAAGGAAGGAAAGGTTTATTTAGCTCATAGTTTGTGGAGGTTTCAGTGCATACTCAGCTGGTTCCAAGGCAGGGTGGCATGGCTAAGGGGCAGCAGTTCATGGCAGCTGCAAGTAACAAGACCGAAAAGGGCAAAAGGAAAAAGCACTTCTCCTTCCCTCCCTTGTATTGTATGCCAGCTACCCACCTGTGGGGGGCAGGGTTCAGCACTCACATTGCCAGTCCCAACACTAGATAATGAACCAATCACAAACGCTAGACTCAGCCACCTTCGAAAGGCCTACTCCACCATGACCACATGAGGCTTTGGGGGGACAGCTAAACACAAACTATAACATAAACTTTGCACCTTGTCATTCCATTCTCTATAGCTAGAAGAAAATATTTAAGACTGAATAATTTATAGAGAATAGAGGTTCATTTAGTTCATGTTTCTGGAGGCTGAGAAATCCAAGACATGACACTGGTGTCTGGTGACGGCTTTTTGCTGTGTCATAGTGTGTCTGAGGACATTGCAAAATGAGGCAGCACTGGTGTGCTGACACTATTCTCTCCCTCTTCTCTTAAGTCCACAAGCCCCAACAAAAGGTCCCAAGTTCATGACATCTCCTAATTCAAATTATCTCCCAAAGTTCCCACTTTGGAAAACTATTAAGTTGTGAATTCTAGTATTAAGTTTATAACACATGAATTTATGGGGACACACTCAAACTATAGCAGCAAGACATCAATTTTTTGCAGTGAAAAAAACACACTATATGTACTATTATACTCTAATCTTATATATACCTAGAGCCTTTCTCTGTCCTTGTCCTAGCTAGGGACTATGTTCTCTCAATCTATTCTCCATGTTCAGCAGCTACACAGAAATATCACTACCTTTTAATTTAGGCAATATATTATTTTTTATGTGCTATGAACAATTAACCATGTGAAAATTTAACACTTCCAATATACTACAGTAAGAGTTGAAGATGATTAAGTAGTTGAGGCAAATCAGTTATGCAGTACAGTAGAACAAGAAAAAGAAAAACAAACTCACAGAGGTTATGGGTTTTGTTTCTCTCACTAGTTATATCTATCTCTGGGTACATTATCACTTCCTTCATTACAGTACTGTATTTATTTTCTCTTTTCCTTAAGCTAACATCTTGATTGATTCTTTGTCTTTGGAAATGATTAGTTTTTTTCTTGTTGTTGAGGAGCCTATGTTTTTAGTGGTCCTTCATAAATAAAACTGCAAAAGTATTAGGTCAATCTTTTCCTCTAACTATGCCAGTAAAATTGCTCTGGGTATTTGAGTTTTCCTACTTCTTGCTCCATCTTTGAAGGTCAGGTTCAGTCACTGTTGGTTAATACGGACCAATTTAGAGAAAAACAACAACAAAATTTCTTCTCATTGACAAATGACTCCATTAGTAAACAAAGCAGCAGTATCTGAAAGCAGGACTGTCTATACAGCAAGAGCCCTCAAGCAGCAATAAAGGTACATACGATGAATCCATATATAGAGATTTTATTAAACTTTAAAGAAAGTGAAGATTTTAGACAAAGATTTGACCCAAGACCAAAGCAAGTATGTTCAGCTTTAAACCAAATTCCCAAAGTAGCCAACTTCTGTTTTTCAACAGCTGGCAAGAGCAACCTCAATGACCTCTATGACATTTCTATTTTTTTTTTAATCCCATATAGTACAAAACAAAGCAATCTAGACTCCTTGATAAGCTTTATGTGGTCACTGAATTTTACAAATGGTTTCTCTAATGGTATTCTTAAATCATGTTTGTGTTCTTTCCAGGTAGTTTTACCGTAACATACAGCAATGTTTATCCTGATAGTAAGTTGTAAACAGTCACCAATGTTCTGTTACGAAAACCAGCTGATATGCAATTGAAACAATCCACAGGTTCTAGCTTGAAAATGCTAGGAAAAACAAATCTGGATGTATTAATCACAGCAGTGTGAAGATCTGCCCTATGAAGAAGTAATGGCTATCCTAATACAAGTTTTAGTTTTCTTGAGCATATTGGCCTGTCACTTAAGTCAGTGACAGCAGCTGTGCCTTCACTCCAGGATTCAAAGGCCACCAAAGCTTTACCCATGGGCATTCCTTTTTCATTGTACTTTAAAGACACCAAGCCTGGAATAATTTGACAGCCATAAAAGAAATCTAAAATCTCATCAATGGACACAGTGAAGGGCATGTCCCAAACTTTAATTACAGTAGATCCTGGTTTTGCACAACTAGACTCAAAGCCATGGGGACCATCAATATGAATTGGGCCAAGGCCAGGACCAGGGCCAGGTCCAAAGGCTGGTGGCCCACTCCAATGCCCTGGGGCACTTCTAAGACCAGGAGGGACACTTCTAAGACCAGGAGGGCCACTTCCAAAGCCAAGGAGACCACCTAAGGTACCAGGACAACTTCCAAACTTCTGAGGCCTCCCTGCAAATCATGATGGCCTACTTAAATTATTTGGTCCACTTCCAAAACCTGGAACTTCCAATCCTACCAGGCAAACCACTGTGACTACCTGAAGGCATACCAAGTTTAGTATCACCAAAGGCTCCTCCTGATCCTGGAGGAGGAAGAGGTGGCCTAATAGCATTTGACCCACCAAAATTACCAGGAAAGTTAAATGGAGGATCATCATTGGCCTCCTTTGATTCTACTGTCAAGTGCTCTTCACCTCCTGCACCTGGCATTTTCCTGCAGTGAGAATTTCCATGCCAGGTATTCCCACACCGGGCATTCCTGTGCCAGGCACTCCTGCACTAGGCATTCCAGTACCAGGCATTCCTGCATTGTGCATTCCTGGTATTGCAGGATTACCTGGCACAGGCATCTTTAACCCTTTTTCCCTTGGGCAGGGGTAATTTTCAATTTCTCTCAAATCTTCTAGGGTAAGTACATGAACAAAAGCTTCTCTCCCATGAAGTTTTTTCCATTGTAAGTGTTTGTACTTATGTGCATCATCTTCATCTTTAAACTGAACCAATGCTGGTCCTAGACCTTGCCCATCAACAAGAACACAGATAGCATTTTCATTCGCTGGGATTCCTTTAAGAAACTGAGGGACATCCATCTTGATAATGCTGAATGATATATTTGTTATATGGGCACAGACTTTGGCAGAGTTGACATCTCCCTCTGGATTTAATATCATTTCTGGAGTCTTTTCTAAATTGTATGTATCTTTTCTAGCATACCTTTCTTAGTAATTGGATCAACTTGAAAAAGCAATTGCCCATGTATTTTTTATGGTGACACAGAGCAGCCTTATAGTCAGCCTCATTCCTGAACTCTATGAAGCCTTCACAAGTTGCTTTCTCATCAGGTCCATAAGCTACATAAATGCTGTCTTCCACAATAACCAACTCAAAAAAAAAGAATGACACGTTTGTTTTCTGTTTCAAATGGTAGCCCTTTTAAGTAAACACGAAAACCAGTCTCATGTGGTGATCTTGAGCTTGACTTTTTCTCCTTACTGGGAGATTTTGACCTGGAACGTGTCAGAGGAGGGTGATGGGTTTGTCCAGAATGTCTAGTACTTTGGTTAAAAGTGATATGGGCTCCAGCAGCAATCTACTGTCTCTCTGTGGCAGGGCTAACTTCCACATTCTGTTTCATTTCAAAGCTTCAAATGTGTCTTGTGGGGAGAGAAACTTAATCAATCCATTTCCACTATTACGACCTACATGATCTTTTAACAAATGCGCTGCATCAACATGGAGCCCATGGAAAAAATTTCTGATATCATTTTCTGCTGCAGAAAAGGCAATTCCATGCACACTGACATACAGATCATCGGGATTGATGGGAAGTGGTTTCACACTGCTTTGAGAGTTCATCTGGACAGGATTAACAGATTCAATGGACCCAGAAATGTACGGTGCAGATTCTTGTTCAGATTTATAGGTACTCCTGAACCATTCATTCCAGCAAGTAGAGGTGCCACAGGTGGCAGATTCAAGGGTGGCGTGCCTGACATGGGTGGCAGTGGGATCATGGGTGGCACAGAAGAGCCTTGGGGAATTGGGGAGACAGGAGGCAATGGAGGTAATGTTGTTCCTGGAGGAGGAACTGGTATTGGGGGAATGGATGGCATCGGCAGCAGAGATGGCATTGCTGGAATTGGAGGAACTGGTGGTGGTGGGACCATATTCATTGGAGAGGCTGTACTTGGAATGGGAGAGCTGAACACTGGGCTCCCAAAAGAAGTTTCCATACTTGGAGGAGCCGTTCCTATGCTGGATGCAGAAAATATCTGTGCGTTTTTGTTGCTTTCATGAACAGAAGTGGTAGTAGTAACTACACTTGGCAAAGGATTATTAAAGTTGGATATAGTTGTAGGCAAGTTTACCTTGCCACTCAGTCCTGAGCTAGGTGGTGGTCCTGATCTATTAGCATTTGCTGGTGGTAGATCCAAGTGGACAGTTTTAAAATGCCGACAACTCTGTTCAATTACATTCTGCATTTCTCTTTTACTACTCAACAACACTGTTCCTTTTGACCCTTTAGTTGTACCACCTGTGCGCATCACACCAAGCCTTGCATCTTCATCAGTGACACAGACGATGAAAGCCTCACCCAGCTCACCCTTTATAATATGCACCTCCCCCCCATCAGAGATGGTCAATTCAGAGAAGAGGCAAATGTCCATAGTCCTGGCCACAGCGGAGAGACCTTGCAAATGAGTGAGCACAGCCGTACTGTGCTGAAACCACACACACCTGATAAAACAAGAGAGGTATTTTCTTAACAAGAAGTACAGGCAAAGTCAATCCTGTGGGCAACCAATTAAAATCAATTCTTAGGGAGCGCTCACACATCATCAGAACCCACACTGGAGTGTGCTACCGCCCCACTCCCCAGGAGTGCCTCTGCCCTGCGGCCCACAGCCCAGCCCAAGCAGCTTCCTGGAGCCCAGCGAAGTGACCACCTCCTTCCCTGCTTCACGACATGGCCACCAGCCTATATTTTTAAGTAACCTGTATGTGTCAGTTCATCTTATTTAACAATTTGACTAGATTAAGAGACTCCAGGACAGGTAATTATATCACGTGCTGATACAGTAGACTGACCCACTGATCTTCATAGCTGAATGTTCCATTAAAAGGACATGGGTATCATCGGGGTGTGCCTTTTATTATCATTTTTTTTATAACAGCCACCCTAATAGATTCAACATATTTTGTTGTGTTTTTGATTTGCACTGAAAAATTCAGAATAACTATCTTATTTTATGATGAAAAACTGGAAGGTTTTCCTGCAAGAAATAAGGCAAGGATGCCTATTCTTCCTACTTCTATTCAATGTAGTAGTAGAAATCCTAACTGGAACATGCATTCGTACTCCTACGTAAATCACCAGTGGAAACTACAATTGAAAATCGGATCTGTTGAAGTTTTGATGTTGCAGAAAACCTCAACTGGAGATGCATTGGTCTGTCCTACTTCAGCAACTGACACATCTTCTGAAGGCAGTTGCTCCCGAGAACAGGAACTTGTGAGCTGTGTGTAACACATTCAAACCTCAGCAGAGCCTGAACCAAACTTGGAAAACATTTTATCCTTGTGTATCTTTTCTCTAATTCTATGGGACTAAAATCCCATGTAAAATAGAAAGATCCTTGGGCTAGGATTCATCAGTATTTTGCCCACAGTTCTGTCATTAAAAACATCTGTGCCCTTCACACAAGCATTCACTCTCTGAAGTGAGTTTTACCTGCAAACTGAGAGACCATTTCACTTTAACTTTGAAACGTCCATGATCTACTACTACTGATCCACCCTGAAGTGAGTGACAGTAGCAAGTCAGCCAGATTGATTCACAGTTTGTTACAGGAATGCAAATCACCTATTTTAAGTAGTTTTAACTTGTTAAAAAAAAAACACTCTTGGTATAGAAACAGTTAACTAGTGAGCGCTAGTGATTATCCTTTTAGCTCATTGGCTTGAACACATGTGTGAAAGCAGGTTTTATTCACATTACAAAAGACTCATGATTGTATTTTCTTATCACACGTACATAATGTTTCCTTACTTTTTGATGCAATGATTAAACAGACCACACAGAGTATAATGATATTTTATTCCTCTCTTCTGTCCATCTGGGCTCTAGGATAGAATACTGTTTACTAATCTTTCCTTGACTGATGTTTTTCAATAAAAGACTCCATTCTTCAGGACATCCTGATCCTTCCCTTTCTGCCTTTCACACCAGGAGCTGCATTCAGTTCAGCTTTGAGGCAAGGCTTACCTGCTCCCACATCCGAACAGTGGTTCTATGAAAGCCATACTTGCTTAGAAATCCACTTTATCTCCATTGCCATCATGGGGAAGTAGAGAAGCTGACTACTTACTTGGCTTACCGTAGCTTTCTTCTCCTCCTTGGTGTAGCTTAATGACAAAGCATTTCTCCTCTAAACTTTGCATAATACCAGGCACATCTATATCAGAAGCAGGGAATGTAGCCCAACAAAAGCTTTTTCCTTCTTGTCTGTAAAACTTCAAATAACTGCACGTGGCAGAACTGGCATTGTACCAAAAAAATTTCCAATCATAAGATCCAGCTTTATGTTTACTGTCTTTCAAGGTCTAAGACCTTTGGACAATATCTTACTTCCAGTTTCCAATACAGTATCTGAACCTGGACAAGTGCCTAACAGATCTTATTTTACTCTACAGGTAATAGAACTAGTTCGGGTTTGTATTTCACTGATCATTTATCTTTTTTCCCTGATTATTTAATAGATGGGCTGCTGTGAGGCCTAGTGTTCATCATACTGAATGATTCAGCAAATTGTTCTTTGTCCCATTCTGTGGTTCTACTTCGTAACACAATTTCTCTTATTTTGTACAATTTTAAGAAAAAATTCTTAACAAATGACAGTAATGAGTTCTGAGCTGTTCTTTGGGTGCATTAGCATAGTTTTGTTTTATTGTTTTGTTTGTTTGTTTGTAGAAATATCTTGTTCCTAAATTATTGTCTCTTGTTTTACCCACAGTGCAACATGGAAACTAAATTTCATTGAGTCAGTGTTTCCATTCATGCGAATTCAAAATAATGCATGTGTCTGGACCACACCCTAGGAAATTTTGATTCAGTGGCACAGGGTGGAGTTTGCAAGTACATAAGCTGAATATAGTCCAGAAGTGATCATGATGTGCAACTCTGATTAACAAAAGCCGAATTAAATCAATGCAGAAGGAGGGCATAGGCTATTACGAAGCTCAGCAGGTTTCTCAGAATCATTTTTGATTTTTGAACATTTGCACACAATTTCATAGAGATGAGAACAGAATTCTAATTGAGGTTATATTTCCATGGGAACAAGAAACCCCGTGCTCCTTCGTGTTTGCAGATATCTGTAAAAAGGTATCCTATTGTTCCCTCCGGACTGCTGCAATGCAGTGAACACTATTGAAATTAATTTGCTGCTTCTTATTGTCTATAATAGAACACAGTTTGCACATTTAAATGGCAGTGAATGGTGTATCTGTGCAAGATTTTCCATCTCCATGGGTTATCCTTAAGGACAAAGAATTGATGTCTACCTCTTTGATTTTATAAAGAATTGAAAGAGTTGGTGAGTAATGACTTTGTCTAAGGTCACACATCTAGATGGAATATTTCTATACTATGTTTGATTAGCTCCTGTTTTTTTTCAGCACAAAGAAATGAATACATTTTACCAAAAGTAGAAAAAAGAAAAAAATAATTGTCAAAGCATAATAGAACTATCTGCAAACTTCAAAGAATCCAGAGTATTTATTATAATCCATTGTTCATGATACTTTTCTTATTCCTTTGCTTCTGTGCAAATTCTCCAATTAAAACCTATTGGCAACTTGTAAAATGCAAGGCAAAAACCAATTCTGCTATGTTTCCCTCCAGTCCTCCAGAAGAACATCTTATCAGTCATTGTTCAATCACAACAGAGTAGAAAGAGAAACTTGAATTTTTAATTTCTAATCAATATATGAAACCTGTAAAACATATATAAAGCAATAAATAGAATATCTAGTTTTAAAGTCTTTGGTCTTCTCTAAGATTTCTTTAAGATATCAAAAGTATTTTTCAATTCTAAATCAACAAGGTGATTCATACTTACACTTACCTAAGAAATGTCTGCTATATTCAAGGGATATTTTTTTACTTAATCTTGGGTACTCATTTTATGATACATTTTGGTTCATTATGCATTTGTTATTTCTCAGTTTGTTACTTGTGAGAATTACTCTACAGTCTTGTCATCAGGAATTACAAAATATCAGGTGACTTATGTGTTTCATAAGAAACTTGTCTAATGGTACCCTACGTGGAACCTCGGGATATGCAACTGGGTGTATATCCCAGTTACCACGAAGACGAGAAAGCACAATTGTTTATTTCACCTTTGCTTTAAGATCTCAATCCAGAAAACAGGTAGCAGGGATGTCCTTAACTGAACATAGCCTGAATTCTATTTTCAAATATGACTGAATTTCCCCAGACTTCACAGGAAAAGCTATGAATCAGAACATGAGAAGAGTCAACAGGGATGAGTCTTCTTTTGGTGTAACAAAAAGGCTTTGGAATCAGATTATTTACTATGCATCCATTAACTAAAAGGCAGGTTGGGTCAGATATCATCTACATGATGAGTTAGTTCATGATTTGTGGGGTAGACCTTACTACTCTTCTGCTACTACAGATCTGATGACAGGAAATACTCTGGAAGATGAAAAGTCACTAAGGCAGTTTAAAGCTTCCAGAAATCAGAATATCTCAGTGCAGCTATTAGTGTGGGGCAGATTATGTATCTACTTCCATTCTTCATATATATTTTCTTCCATTATACTGACTTTAATATTTTCAAGGTAATGACATGGGCCTAGAGGCATCTAATATGGAAAACATGTAAGTCAAGCCACACCCTAAATTACTGGTAATAAACCTGCCTCTCCTACATTTTCCTGGCTCCAACAGAAGGTCTGCTTTCCATGCAGTGACTTTATTGACAGGTTCATAGGGCTGTTTATGTCTCAAGAGCCCAAGCATAACATGGATAGTACAATAGGGGCTGATGGCCCTCTCCC
>RJWT010049974.1:0-10921 GCA_004365215.1 Cuniculus paca | reverse complement strand
CCTTTCCCTAAGGCTGCCTACTCCTGGTCCCTGTGTATTCTACTTAAGAACTTCAGCTTTCCAAGGACACTCAGATGCCATAAGGGATTTGCCAGCATCTCTGCCACATTTATCAATGACCGCCTCATCTCATTTACACTTCCCTGCCCTGGGCGGAAGAGGGAAATAATTGCAATTACTACAAATGGAAAAGGGAAGGCAGAGGGAAAATTTAATATTCTTTTTCTATACGAAAGATTAATTATCTAGAGAATTATGCCTGGCTTTTGTTTCTTTGTACTCTAGCAAAAGAAAGAGAAGTTTTAGCTGGTACATAAATGTTTCATCTAAAATAATAGGTAATTTCTAAATATATCTTTAAAAATTTATCTATGTAAATAAAATTATACATCAATACAACCCACTTACTTGACATAAATTAGAAAGAGGTATGGGAAAAGTTTAATACAGTGTTAGATTTTGATAAATTATTGTACACTGATAAATATGTATCAGATAAACTGATGATCATCTTATTCAAATTCTTTGCTTTTTAAATCCGAAAGGATAATTATTTTCAGACAAGTGGCCTGAGAGGTGATTTTGTGCTATGTCTGCCTTTCAAATCTTTATAGGTAAATTGGACCAATCAACTGTCTCATAATGAATATTATGAATTCTAAAACTGTCCACACCCTTCCACTTAGTCATTTTCTATGGGTTGGGGAGATTATTTAGCAAAGAAGCCCTTCATATGAAGCTGGTTCTGGGAGCATTGCTTGTAATTTAGAAATATGGAAACTGCCACAGGTCTGGCATGAGGCGCTGGTTCCCCTGTGGTCCCTGCACTGGAATATAGGTCTGTTGTTAATGCACATCTGCAGGAGTCAGTTTGGAAGCAGAATGGGAGAAAGATACAGAGACAAGTGAAGCCTGGATGGCAAAGCCCAAAGGCAGAGACCAATGCTGGAATGCTGGAGAGTGTCTGTGAATCAGAGCCTTCCCCTGAGGAGACCCTAAGTCACTTCTCCAAGCCTCAGTGCTGCACGCGAAGTCCTGTGGTCCATGCCTTCAACCAGAGGACTGCACTGTTCCCCAGGGACTGTTCTGCGTAACCTATTAAAGATGCAGAGGCCCAGCTGCACTTCTTGGTGGTGGTGGCGGGGGGAGGTGCAGGTACCCGACAGCCCTGGTTACCTCATTCTTTTCCCAGAGCGTCAGCTCCTTCTTTGACTGCTCCAGCTTCTGAGACCTGTCCACCACAAAGTAGATGAGATAGATGCTCCCAGCCAGGGAGAGCAGCACCAGGATGTTGGCAATGATCCTCAGGCAGATGGTCACAGCCCTGGGGATGGGGGCACAGGCATGGGGTTCTCAGGGCACCGTGAGGCACAGCAAAGGGACTTAGGGACCGAGACACTTTCAATGCTTGAGGGGCCCTGAGGAACCACCGCTCCTTCTCCTCACTTTCCATGGGATCAACAATGAATTATACCTTCCACCAGGCAGCAACTTGGGGCTTTAGACAAACAAACACTGGTTATGGAGGCTGAGGACTTGGGTTTCAGCTCTTTGCTAGTTAAACTTGAGTGTTGTCCTACTCGTATTTACATTTGGGGAGAGAGGGTAGGATGAGGGAGAGAACGATTTTGCCTGTCTCACCACACAGTGGCTCAGACATGGACCAGGTGTCTTTTTGGTAGTTTATTAGCTGTCTTTTCCCTCCAGAATGTAAGTTCTGACTTTTTCATCTTTTTCAAGCCTGCATCCTCAGCTCTTAGACTAGGCCGAAGGATATGTGGGAACTTCATATTTTCCAGATGAACAAGCAAATAAAGCAATAAGCTCATGAGCTGGGGCATGGGATTCATCCCTCTCATGTGGTCTCACTTCTCACAGGCCTGGCACAGTGTGGACAGATCTCAGAGCGAGCAGTGTGACTGAAACACGTCCACTTTTTCCAACATCAGGGGACACCCAACTGACTCTAACACCTGATGTTAAAGCACCTTTTGCCACCGTTGGCCTGTTTGAGCCTGGCACCCCTGACAGCAGAGGCCTGGGCAAAGGCCTGTTTGTCAGTGGTGGACCGGGGAAGTGACCCCCGAAGGTAGGAGGGTGGTCTGGGTCCTGAAGCAGAGAACTGAGCTGTCAGTGCAGGATGTAAGGGAGGTGGCTGAGGGGAGATGTGACTGCAGGGCCTGGTGGCATGAAAGAGAGGGATGTTTGTCCCCTTCCCTGCGGTCCAGGGTGACTCCCTGAGCCTTCACCTTGCCTGCTGATCACAGGTGGATGAGTGTCACTTAGACGTGTGAGTCTGGCTCAAAGTGGCCGGGGAAGCCAGCACAAGGTAAGGGAGAGGAGCCTGTTCCTGGTGGAGCCTGCCTGGCAGGAAAGAGGAGAGGCCAAGTGTGTCCTATCTGCTCCATGAAGTCCTAACCCTGGGGACTTCACCCCTCAGTCACCACAACACCTCCCTTCACGTGTGCCTTAGCCCTTCATTTGTACAATGAAGGAGCACATTCCAAGGGATATGGTGTCACTTTTCCAGGAGCAAATAGAGCATGGTATTAGAATACATGTCATAGTTACAGTTGCCAGCTTTAGTGGAAGGTGCTGAAGATCAAGAAACACAGAGCCCTGGAGACAAAATACTGAGGGAGAAATCCTGAGTGTCACAAGGTGTTCTCCAGTCCCTCCTATCTCCAGACCCGGTTGCCATCATTTCTGGGTCCCAGTTGGGAGGAATGTGGCCCCAGGAATGGATCCTGCAAGTCGCAGTTCCTTTTTTTCCCTTCTGGCAGTCCCTCTCGTGGCTGCACCAGAAAATGCATGCTGGGCCAATGTGATGCTCCAGCCAAATGCTCACGGTGCCCTTTCTCTGCCCCGCTTCTTCTACATCCTGTTACCGTCCGTGGCACTCTCAGAATGTCTACTGCACATCTATTTCCTCAGAAGAAGATGAAGGGGTCTGTATATTTGGGGGCTGCAGGTGATTCCAAGGTGGGGCATCACCCACCCTCTGGCCAAAAGTCTCATCATTTCAATCCACAGGAGATGGGGTGCAGGTCTAGGACTGTCAAGGGAGGGGCCAGTGTTACAGGAGTCCATGACAAGGGAGGGCTGGCATCCCTGCTTTCTGATTCCCTGTCTCTGTGGCTGGAATATTTCCTCAACTGTCCTTTTTCTTCAACAGTTCTCTGCATGCTCTTTCTGCATGAAACACAGCATGAGTGTAAAGACCCAGAAAAGATCTATGGGGAGAAAATGTGCCTTTCCAATGAGGACAGGACCATGCCCCATCCTGGGTCACCTGCCCTCAAACTGTCCTCTGGTGGCAGGGCCTCAGCCTCCCAGATCAGCTCTCAGGTCTCCTGGAGGACCTCACACCCAGTAAAGCCCCCTGAAAGGCTGTGAGCATGAACTTGATGCTATTTGTGTCTTATAACTTCAGAGATTTGTTTCTAAATACAATTAGTCCCAGCAGCGTTCATATGTCTGCTTCATTTAGCAAATAGAAGTTGGCACTAAGAACACCTGTTTTATTATCTAAGTAAATGAACAAGAAATGGTAAACTTCAGACTTCTGAGCCTTGCTGCAGGAGCCACAGAGGGAGGAATCTCTCCCAAATGCGGCTACAGAAAAGGCATGGGTTCCCACAGACTGCACTAGCAGAGGGATGCAGATTAGAAAGAAAGAAGAGTGGCTTGACAATTATGAAAGTATGCCACAGAATGTCTGGTTAACGTCAGCATCAAATTAAAACAAAACTCATCAATGAATCCAGCACATGGAAAAGATACTCACAGGTTTTTGCTTTTCTTCTTTTCCTGTTCTTCCAGGATAGCCTCCTTTAAGGAAAAACACCAGCAGCATTAGAAGCTCAGCATCGTCATTAACGGTGAGTCACTAGAGACAATTTAGCCGGGACTTGAACACAGCTTTCCAATGTCTACGAATTTCTCCAGTGAGCTCCCACTAATACAAGTGAACCCGATACCAATGATCTAACAACCATTTGAGGAAAGGAAACTGGAGATCGGGGAAAAAGAGTGGAAGATGGGAAAAGTGTGATATCTTGTACTGAGTTTTTTGTTTGTTTGTTTGCTTTGTTTTTGTTTTTGTTTTAAACTAGGGCTCCAAGTGGCCTGTGGGGTCCATGGTGGCCCATGGCTCTGACTGCTTTTCATTGAACTTATGTCTAAGTTAAAAGTCAAAACCTGTATCCCTACCTTATAGGTAATTATTTACAGTTTATATACATACGCCATGGCAATAACCCATTCGGTAAATTGTCAAACATATGCAAAGTGAAATTCTAAGGGGATGGAATAAAACAGTAAAGAGAAGCGGCGGCTCTCCTCCGTGCCCCCAACCCTCCGCACCCTGATGCTGTTGACCACGGCAGCCGTCTTGCTCTCCGCAGCCTCCGGGTTCCCGATGAGGTAGTCCCAGGCGCAGAACACGCGCCAGCAGAATGTGTAGTTTTCACGGGACGCGCTGGCCAGGCTCGTGCGGGAGTTCTTCGCCATCCTGCAAGAGAGGACTGAAGGAGTGATGGGGGAGCCCCGGGACAGGGGTCCACTCTAGGATGATACCCCACCACAACCCCAGGAGGGGACAGTGCAGTACCTGGGACTGGTAGATGGACAGCATGGTAGCCATGTGCTGGGCAAGCCCGTGTGGCTGGCAGTCCCAACCTCTGGCAGCCCAGACATCACGGTCCCCATCAGTGACTGGGGAAGAGTCTACCCCTTTGCCCTGCAGTGTCCCCTGGACCACTGCCCATGATAACTACCCCTGGAGGCCCACTTGCACACCATGGTCCTTTAGATACTGTATTTGAAAGCAGGAGTCCTGACTGCTCCTCAGGAGAAGCTGTCCCCGTGCCTTATTTTCCCTGAAATACAGTATCTTTATAGCTCTATCCTCCAAGTTTGCTCTGATTCGCTCTTAAACTAAACATGTAGTACAGCATTTAAGTCTTCCAGGTGGAGCCCTCAGGTCACGAGGAAATGGTTGGTTTGCCTATTATGTGTATTTTTATCCAAAGCACTTTGACTTGCTCTTTGCTAACATGCCTGGGGAGAGAAGCCTCTGTCACCCGCATTGGATGCACTTTTTACCCAGAAGTGAAGCCAATTGGGAGGGAACCACACCAGCCAACCTGCCCATTTTACAGATGAGGCCTCGAGAGGGACTGTGAGCAGCTGTAGGACTCACAGTGTTGTTCTGTGTATTGTGCTACCTCTCAGGGTCAAACTAAAGAGACAGTTGTAGGACAGCATGCACAGCTAGACCTGGAGCCAGGCTGGGCAGACACACAGCCAGAGCAGGGAGCTCTGCTTCCTGTGCACTCTGTTCTACTAGGTCATACTGAGTGACTCCATAAGCTCGGTACTGTGCAGTTTTAAGATTAGGTAAACTGGAAAATGTGTGGCACTCACGTCTCTCTAGGTCCAACCCAGACCTGACCTTGGCAGTGAGCATGGGGATGGGCTGCTCACAAGAACAGGGGACCGCTGGTCTGTGAAATGGGCGCAGTGATGCCCTTAACCTACAGGGTCACAGACAAGATTGTATCAGATCACACACATCATGATTGAGAGCACAGATCTTGAGACACTGAGCGGTCGTACTTTTTTAAAAGAATGACAAAGCTGTAAGCAAATACAGCCATCCCCACCAGGAAGTAGGCAAGGGGCAGACGATAGCCAGCTCTTCCGATCCTCCTTTCCCTGCCGTAGTAGCCGTAGAAGAGGACGGAGTACTGGAGGTAGCCCTGAGGGGAAACCACACCTGGTCATTTCTGAGAGGACGACCAGGCCCCTGCCCCTCCCATGGGCACACCAGCCTCACCCCGAGGGACCAGACGGTGTCCAGGTCCTGGGCAGCCGCAGCCTGTTCTGGCGGGATGGTCTTCCTGGCTGTGCTTCCGAAGGGCTGACCAGCGATCAACTGGAGAGAAATGGGCCTGTCAGTGGTCCCTCCCGTGAGGTACCATGCAAGCCCCAGAGACTCCACCTGTGACATCTCAGGATGAATTTCTGCTTGGTTCCACAGATGGAGAGCTTGGCGTGAGTATCAGATTGTCCTGGGCCTGTGCTCTCTGAACCACTGCGGCTTCTGCCAAGGAATCTTTGGGGTCCCTGGGTTTCTGTGGTAGCCCCGGAAATGATGGCCCCACTATCTTTGTTGGATGGACTCTATCTGGATAGTGGATTTTATTTTAACTTGTGGTTGGCAAACTGGCACAGAGACCAAATCCTGAGATTCATATAGCCTGAGATCAAAGAAGGGTTTTTGTATTTTTAAATGACAGAGAGAGAGAGAAAAAAAAAAACCGAAAGAAAAATGGTGTTTGCGGACAAACTAAAAATTGTATAGAATGTGTATTTCAGTGTCCATAATTAAAGTTTTGTAAGAATGCAGTCCATGTGCACTGGCTTATGCATGGCCTACAGCTGTCTTTGCACCACTGCAGACTAGAGCAGGTGACAGACCGACCAGCTCACAAGCCCTAACTGCTGAGCAGCCCTGCGTCCTCATCCATGCATCATCTTTCCCGCAAGGTAGCAAGAGTGGCTATTCAGGCTCCTCTAACATCTCTCTTGAAGGAACAGTACTTTTCTCTGTCTTGAGATGGTTCTTACCTCTGGAATGACAATAAAAGCACCTGTCATCATCGTGAGCACAATGTTAATGCCAAATAACCATCTCAGGAAGATGAAATAGGAGGCCACACCTGACCCAAAATGACCTAAAGAAAAACAAAATAATGAGAACACTTGATGTTCAGTTCTCACAGTGCAGGAAAACTTCAGAAAACACTATAATTGTCCTTATATGGGCAGGGCCTAAGGAAGCATGCCATTAGTGATATGTGTGCCTCCAAAATGATAATTTAGAAGGACCAGGGTGCCCATGAAAATTTACTACCTCTATATGTAGAAAAAAATTCTTCTTTTACCAAAAACACCATTTGATAGTCATTTCTTAATGACATATTTATCTAAAATGCTCTGTCAAATTTATTATATTTCATGAATGTTAAGAAATAGCATCTTTTGAGAATTTGACATATTTCTTTTTCATTGGACATCATCTTGAGAATTCCAATGATTTTTTGAGGCTCTTTTGTCTTAATTTCAAGATAAAAGCAGTTTGTTAGATGTTAGTAAACTGGGTGAACCACGTGGGGGCTCTTTGTCAGTTTTCTACATACCTACAACTTTCTCTAAATTGAATAGTAAGAGAGTGCTTAATTTCACTTAAATATTTAAAATATTTTCCGTAGTTGGTTGTATAACTTTAAGATTTACTTTTTTGTGTATGCAATTTCTTATTTATGTATTTTAACAGTGCAGTACTTTGCTCAATTATCTCCTACTACACTTTTGTAGTTAGACTAGTTCTCTTTTGAGATCGAATCGCTGATATTTTCTTTAATTCTTTCATGGTTTCTATTTATGTATTTAAATATCTTGTGACATTTTAACATGAAAGAATTAAATTTACTCTTTGAAACAGCTGCTTAAGTTATTTCAGCAATATTTATGGAATAGTTTAGCCAGGTTCCGATAATTATCATATGCTAAAAGTCCATGAGTATTGCGACTGTACCCGAAGTATTTGCTTAATCCTTTGATTTCTAATTCCTGAGTTATCCTATGCTGTTTTGATTACTTAGCTTTTTACAATGTGCTTTTAACACATTGGTCATACAACTTCATTTGAATTTTTTCTTAAATTTTTAAAAATTACTCTTCTGGCTTCTTTTCGCTGCTAAAATTTTATGACCATTTTGACAGCTACTCAAAAAATGCACAAATACTTTTATTAGAATTGCATTAAACTTGTAAATGGGTTTTGAGAAATCAGCATCTTCCAAATCTCACATCTTTCTAGAAGATTTTTGTATTCTGAGTTGTACAGTTTTCTTCCTCTCACAATTTCTGTTACTTTTACTCCTGGTATTGTATATATGTCTGTGTGTTTTTGTGTGTGTGCGTGTGTGCGTGTGTGTATGTATCTGCATTTGTGTAATTGTGAATGCGATTTATTTTTTCATGTTTTCTAAATGCTTACAGTCATTCCTCTGAAAATATGGGCTTTCATATTTGTATTTTCCAACTCCCCACATTGCATTTTATTTATTGTTACAGTTTTTTACTTCATCTTTGGGATTTGTGTGTCTGACTGAATCAACAAGGTGGGGAGGATGGCATTGCTACCTAGGAAAGTAGAAAGCCTGGTGGGGACAGTTTCTGTCCCAGTGGGGACCTACCAGGGTCTTTCATCTCTGGGTCCCACATGAGGCTGGGCCATCCCCAGCTGTGTGTATGAGGACCAGGACACCCCAGACCAAGCTCAGACTGTGAACTGGCCACTAGTCCTGCTTTTACCACATGAAAGTACTTACTCTCGATTTTCTTTATCCTCATTTCCCAGGGAATGAAAATGACCACAAAATTACAGGCCAGACGAGCAAACTTCCGCCACAGCTAGGAAGAAAGGACCAGTTAGGAACTGTCCATTAGGAGGACAGAATGGCTGGTGGCACTGGGCTTGGGGGGCAGCAGGCTTCCAGATGTACCCTGGCTACTTCTGACTGTGGCGTCTTTGGTGGTCATGGGCTCTAGGACCCAAGTGGCCCCCAGCTTCTCTGTGCTTCTGTCCAGGTGACCACACACCTGTGCTGGGGCCTGAGCTGTGGGGTGTGGGTAAGGTGCATATGGTCTGGGGTCCTGGCTTATGTTCCCCCAACTGATCCTGAAGTGGAGACTAAGAACAGGGGAAATCACTGAAGGAATGGTATCTAAAGGCAAACTCTTGACCTTGCCTTAAACCTGAGGTAGCTGGGAGAGTGGACGCCAGCTAACAAGCTCTCAGGTGATGACACCTGCATCCCTGCTTGAGGACCAAGAGTCTAATGCCAACTTGAGGATGAGCCCCACCTCTGTGTGTCTGGTGTCCTGCAGCACAGAGAGCTCCCTGGCCTCTCTCCTGGTTGAAGCTTCTAGGATTAATAAGGCTGGAAATTTGTCTTGTGGGCTTAAGATGCAATTCAAGTTTACTTCCTTTTTTTCAGAATAAAGCAAAACGTGCCCTGACACTGGCTCTGCTGTCCAAAGGAGTTGGCAGGTTGTGCATTTTAATACACAAACAATCTTGGTTTGTGTTGGAAGCAAATGATATCGTTGTACAAAGGGCTACAAACGTGATAACCACACTCTGAGCTATAAGACAGCCCTCAGCCCCAATGCAGACCCGTATGGTAATATCATTGTGGAAGTGTCTGCTCAGACCAGACGGCTGCTTGCAAATGGCAGTCTGAATTTATCAGAAGTTGGCGTGATATTTTCTACTTAGGATTTGAGAGGCATCTCAAATACAGCCACTGTCATGAAACCATTGCACGAATTTTCTGCAGCCGGAAGTAAGTTGTTCTGTTTCTAAAGTCCCCTAGCAATAATCTCTAGTCTTTCTTACAATGTCTGTCCTGTTCCACCTTGCACTGGCTCTATTTTTCACACCTGACTTATTTCCTGTAGTGCAGAGAGCCAGACCGTGACTTTCTGATCCTATCTCCCCTGCAGGGTCCAAAGCCACGCATGCTCCAGCATCCTTTGATGAGGGTTTGGGTGGAGCCTCTGGCCTGTGTCAAGGCCTAAAATCTGGCTAGAATTCTAGCTCCAGCTCCTCATCTGTCTTATGATGTGCCCCTGGGGAAGTTATTTTCTTTGCTTGGTATGCTGTTTGTGCATCTGCACAAGGAGCGGTAGAGTTCAGTCTGTGGCTTTCAGAATGCTCCTGATTCTGAACATGAATTAAGGTAAAATGGACGACTTTTGCAGATGAGAACTGCCTGGTCCGCACTCCAGCCTCTGGTGCTGGAGAACCCAGGCCTCCAGACTCAGTTTCCAGAGCACTGGATTGAAGGACCCCAAGGCTTACTCCGGTAATGAATCTACACTAGCTTTGTCCAAAGGTGTTTCTTAGAGGCAAATCTGATAGATAAAGGTGATTTTTTTGATGATTATCACTCAGTAAGGTGCAGGGGAAAATGTCGTGCCTCTCTTGTGATTGGCACCAAATCTCCATAGCAGAAGTCTTAGAACTTTATGGAAAAATTCAAGATTTTGAGAGCAAAGCACAAACAAACTTGTAAGGAATAGGACCTGATTGTGGGTTTGGGTCATGGAGTTAGGGTAATTCAGTTTTGCTGAATTATTTTTGTACAAGTACTGAGTTTTGGCAATCGTGATGAGTGACTTTGGTAGGGGCTTATTGAGCTTTGGTAACTTCTCTTGGAAATAGAAGCTCATTCTTTTGTCTTTGCAAAGAGTTGCACGTTCACCAGGAGTAAATATATTCTTGCAACTCGTGTGATGGTTCTGGTAGCTTGAGCAGGGCCCAGGTGGCTGTTCCTGTGAGTACAGACAGTGGACAGGACTTGTGGCGTGTGGGCCAAAGCAGGGCTTGCTTTCAGAAGGAAGAAAGCTGGTGACAAGTCTGTGCCACCGTGCTCTGGCCTGCAGGGAAGGCTATCTCACAGGAAGTGTCTAGCTGGGGAGGCCACACTTGCACTGAGACTCAAATGCAAAGGAATCAACACTTTAAAAACAATAAGTGGGAGGCATTGCTGTGTTGGCAGTGAGGCTAGCCAGTGTCCGTCTGCACATTGGCAGGAGCTGGGGACTGCCTAGAGGAGCAGAGAGGAGAGAGAGGAAACCCTGCAGACGGCAGTGGACGCATCAGCTGTACTGCGGGAAGGAGTGTGGGTTAAACTCTAAGGATAATTACAGCCACTATTGTCATCACTAGTATTAACAAGGCCTGGGATGAGCAGTTTCCTGTTCCCGAGGTTGCCTTGGAGTCAGGATGAAAGTGGGTTTGTGGGACCCATTAGAAGGCCAGAGAGGCATAGAGCATTGTGGG